>JAIFGZ020000523.1:255000-332263 GCA_019925245.2 Oryza australiensis
GGCCGCATTACTCAGGACTTGCCATGAGTATGTTCGAGCGAGAAGGGATCAACGCGGCCGGCGATACTGCTCGGGAAGGCTTTCGAGCCCCCGAGCTGTTCGGGGGTCGGGTAAATGACCTGCAAAAAGGGTCGAGGGATAATCAAAACTACTAAATTGACAGGATGGAGGGCTAGACACTTAGCTGTTCATGTGTAGAATAGGCACAGGTGTTCGATGTTCCACGAGTTCGGCACTTCCTGTCCGTCTTTGTGAATCAGCCTGTAGGAGCCCGGACGTGTGACAGCGAAGACAATGAAAGGACCTTCCCGTGGAGGCGAGAGCTTGTTCATGCTGACCGAAGACTGCACCCTTCGAAGGACCAGGTCTCCGACCTCGAAGGACCTCCCTTGGACATTCCTGTCATGATATCGGCAAAACGCCTGCTGGTACCGATCCATCTAAATCGCCGCCGCCATTCACTCTTCTTCAAGGCTGTTGATGCCCTTGGCCCGCGTTTGCTCTGCTGTGCCTTCCTCATAGAGCCGAATCCTTGGGGACTCGTGGAGCATGTCGACCGGGAGAACTGCCTCCGTGCCGTAGACCAGGAAGAACAGGGATCGCCCCGTGGCTCGGCTCGGCTGAGTGCGGAGCCCCCCAGAGCATGGCAGGAGTTCTCAACCAGCGACCTTCATGCTTTCGAAGCGGGTCGAAGACCCATGCCTTTAGACCTTGCAGGATCATGCCATTAGCACGTTCACACTGTCCCTTTGCCCGGGGGTGCGCCACCAAGGCATACTTGACCTCGATGCATCTTTCTTCACAGAACTCCCATAAATCGTTCCCGGTAAACTGCGTATTGAGGTCGGTGATGATCTCCCTCGGGATGACGAAGCGAAAGGTAATGCCTTCGATGAACTCGACCGCCTTCTTGGTGGTGCAAGCTTTCAACGGTGTTACTTCAATCCACTTCGTAAACTTGTCGATTGCGACAAAGGGGTGAGTGAAACCCACGGGTGCTTTCGGGAACGGACCGACCATGTCAAGCCCCCAGCATGCGAAGGGCCATGACGGAGGGATCATCTGGAGAGACTGTGCCGGGAGATGGTGTTGTTTGGCGAAAAACTGACACCCCTGGTAGCGTCGAACTAACTCCTTGGCGTCCTCATTGGCAGTCGACCAATAGTAGCCCGCGCGGAAGGCTTTGCCAACCAATGTCCTAGCACCCGCGTGGTTGCCACAGATGCCGGAGTGAATCTCGTCGAGGATCTGGATTCCACGGTCCCGGGGGACACACAGCAAGAGTACTCGGGAGGAGGCCACATGCTTGAACAACTCGAAGCCTACCACGACGTAATGCTTGCTGCGTTGGGTGACGCGTTCAGCCATGGCCTTGTCGGGAGGGAGCTCCTTGGAGGTGATGTAGTCAATGAGCTCTTGGCACCAGTCACTTGGAGCGTCAGTGACGGCAAACACTGACTCAGCTGGAGGCAGAGGAGCAGGCTCGGGAAGCTTCGAGTCCTTGATCGATGGTTTGTGTAACTCGTGGATAAAGATCCCTCGCAGAACGGAAGCTTGGGCAGACCCGAACTTAGCCAGCTGGTTGGCTGCTGGCGTCACGGAGAACGTGGTGGAACTCGAGGCTGCTAAACTTGCCCTCGAGCTTTCGTACCTTGGCGCAATAGGTGTCCATCTTCTTGCTCGAACATGACCAATCCTTGTTGACCTAGCTAATTACTAGCTTCGAATCACCGTATACCATAAGGCGGTCGACGCTAATGGACTTGGCGATTCAGAGACCATGGAGTAAAGCCTCGTACTCAGCGACATTATTTGACTTTTTGAAAAGCAACTGGAGGACATACTTAAGATGCTCACCCTTCGGGAGATCAAAAGCATGCCAGCTCCAGCGCCGTCAATGATGAGGGAGCCGTCGAAATACATGGTCCAGGTCGACCGAGTCTCGGAGGTCGACGGGAGCTAGATCTCCATCCATTCGGCCATGAAGTCGGCAAGGACTTGGGACTTGATGGCGTTTCGCGGCTTGGTAGTTGATGAAAAACTCGCCCATCTCCAAGGCCCACTTGACTATCCGCCCGGTGGCCTCGCAGTTCCGAATGATGTCCCCGAGGGGAAACCCGGTCACCACCACCACCTTGTGAGCCTAGAAGTAGTGTCTTAGCTTTCTGGTGGTGATGAGGACTGCATACAATAGATTCTGCACTTGCGGTTAGCATGCCTTCAACGGTCCGAGGACCTCGGATACATAGTAAATAGACCTTTGGACTGGGTAAGTACGACCTTCCTCTGGACGCTCGACCACCAACACTGACAACAGACGTGGTTGTGGCGACATACAGAAGTCTCTGTTCCTTAGGGTTAGGAGCGATGAGGACTGGCGGCGCGGTCAAGACGTGTTTGAAGTCAGTGAAGGCCTTGTCGGCATCGCCCGACCATTGGAAATCTTTGCCTTTCCCGACCAGCTAGAAGAATGGCGCTCCGTGCTCACCGAGTCGGGAAATGAACCTTCCGAGAGATGTCATGCAACCCATGAGGTTCTGCACGTCCTTAACGCAAGTCGGCTTCCACATATTCAGGATTGCCGAGATCTTCACGGGGTTTGGCTTGAATCCTCGGCTGAAGACGTCAAAGCCTAAAAGCTTCCCAGAGGGCACGCCGAAGATGCACTTCTCGAGATTAAGCTTCGATAAGTACTTGTGCAGGTTCGCAAAGGTTTCAGCTATGTCGGACAGGAGCTCATCGGGGATCCGCGTCTTAATCACGATGTCGTCTATGTAGGCCTCGACATTGCGACCAATCTGCCAGGCCAAACAATGCTGGACAGCATGTTGATAGGTCTACCCGGCGTTCTTTAGACCAAAGGCTATCGTGGTGTAACGGAAGGCCCCGAACGACGTAATGAAAGATGTCTTCTCCTGGTCGGATGCTTTGAGGCCTATCTGATGATAGACTGAGTAGCCAAGAAACACAGGAGGGAACACCCCGCGGTGGAGTCAACAACTTGATCGATGCGGGGAAGAGTAAATGGGTCTTTAGGGCAATGCCTGTTGAGATCGGTATAATCAACACACATTCTCCATTTCCCATTCTTCTTTTTACAAGGACCAGATTGGCTAACCATTCTGGATGATACACTTCAATGAAACCCGCATCTAACAGTCTGGTCAACTCCTTCTGGATCTCATCCTTGCGCTCTTGAGCAAACCGGCACAGCCTTTGTCTGACTGGCTTGGCGTCAGGGAGGACGTGAAACTCATGCTCGACCAACTCCCTGGGTTCTCCCGGCATGTCTGCCAGTTTCCAAGCGAACATATCGATGTTCGCGCGTAGAAAGTCGACGAGCATGCTTTCCTATTTCTTCCCGAGGTGCGAGAGGATCAACGCCATCTTGGAGGGATCGGTGTCTGAGAGGACGATGATCTTGGACTCGGCAAAACCTACGGAGGGTCTCGATACGGGCATCTCAGGGCCGGGGTCGTCCTCTCTGATCGGTGTCTTTCCTTTGGGATCGGCACGCAGGGGCGTGAATCCTCCGACGCAAGCCGAATGATCGGCGGCTTCACCTAGGGCGAGGCTCTCATATTCGTAGGTGTGAGAGGTTGCAACATCCCCTTGCACGAAGAATTTCCCATGGGGCCCCGGTATCTTGAGGACTAGATACGTGTAGTGGGGGACCGCCATGAGTTTGGCGAGGGCCGGTCGGCCGAGCACCGCATGGTAAGCCGTCTCAAAGTCCGCCACATAGAACCTGACAAACTCGGTGTAGAATTTTCTCGCGTCCCACACATAACAGGGAGGGAAATGACTCCGAGGGGCAAGCTTGCCTGGCCGAGGACAATGCCGTAGAACGGCGAGTCCGTGGACTCAAGAACGGAGGGTGAGACCCCGAGCTCGCGGAGGGTTCTCGAAAGAGGACGTTGATACCGCTCCCCCCATCGATGAGGACATGCTTGAGGCGCACCTTGAGCACCACCGGGTCCACCACCAGCAGGAACCGACCCGGCTTTGGAACGTCGGCCCACTGATCGGCCCGGGAGAAAGAGATTGGGATGTCCGACCATGGGAGGCGCTCAGACGGCTCAAAGGAGATGGATTTCACTCGTTGGGAGAGGAGATTCTGTTGGCGTTGACTCTCCGAGGTCTCCTCGCCTCTGAGGATCATACTAACGGTGTGGGTCAACTCCCGGAAGCCTTCTTCCCATCGGTGATCTTCTTTCCGCTGCTTCGGGTCTGTACTCCTCCCTTTCCGAGGCCTTGGAGGTTTGGGGTTTTGAGCCTCCCGGGCCATGTGGTCGTGGAGGGTGTAGCACTGTCGGATGGTGTGATTTCCTTCCGGGTGAAGGAAACATGGCCTGTCCAATGCCTCCCATAATTATTCACCCGACGGCTCTCCCCTTGAGCCTGGCCTCTCGATGGCCGCGACCTCCGAAGTCGGCTTTCGCTTCATCTCGTCCCGCTGAGCTCGTGGAAGAGGTCGGCGGTCCAGCCTTCTAGGCGAGCGGTGTTGGGGATTCGCCCGCTCCTTGCCCCGGGGCTCCCTTGGGAGGTGGGACTCGGGAGCGACCATCTCGTGTCGTTTGGCGTCCTCAGCATCAGCAAAGCTCTCGGCTTCATCCAGACGAGGAAGCGGAACAGTTCAGAGGGCTTTCGAAGGCCCTCAGAGAAAATGCACACAACGTCTTCATTGGTAATATTCGCAACCGTGTTGCGGTGCTCCGAGAAATGTGGGATGTAGTCCCGGATAGACTCGCTAGCCCCCTGCCGGACCTGGCGAAGGTCGTAGCGAGTGGCTGGACGCCGCCAAGTGCCATGGTAAGGTAATTGGCCATCACGTTGGCATCGCCATTTGTAGCTTGGACAGCTGTGCAGTACAACTGGAGCCACTGGGTAGGGTCGGTCATGCCGTCGTAGGGGTCGATCCCTATCGGACGGAAACCTTTGGGCCACGTGACCCGCCGAAGTTTGGCGGTGAAGGCCACAAAGCCATCATGTCAGGGCATGATGCCAGGGGCTCCACCAGGAGGTCCATGCACCCGGTCGTACTCGTCCCGATGCCACATCTCCTGGTGCCTCCGATCGGCGGCGCGCCGCTCGACAACATTACGGGCATCGAGCCTTTGCATGATTATCTCACGCTGATCTCCCATGTACGAGCTCCCTTGGTGCTCGGCCGTGCGAGCGCTCCTGGAGCGACGGGTCATGCGACCCGGGGCAGCCCCAGTCTTCGTGGCCACGTCCTTGGCAGGACACGGGCAGGCCGACTGACTAGCACTCCGCTGCGGCCATGACCTTGAGCACCGAGTGCTCCTAGTGGGGCGCTCAGACATTCCCAAGACGTTGAGCTGTGCAGCGGCTGCCTGGGTCATGGCCATGGTCCGGACCTTCGGAGAGTCTAGAAGACCATTGAGCACGCACTCAATGGTGACCAAGTTGGCCGCTGGCGTCCGGAAGACCTGATGTCCCTCGAACTCCACAGTGAAGTTGGACTCCAGGCGTCGGGGCTGGATGTGGGGTCGATGAGCCTGCTCGTGCCGCGCGACCCGCTCGGCGTTGCGGGTACGACGCACGTTGCGATGGGCATCAGACTCCTAGGAGCCCATGGCCTCATCGTCAGACACCATTTCCGCCATCATGACGAAGTTGGCGGGCCAACGATTACCGGGAATGGACACTGGGCCGTGAAATAGCCCAGCAGACGCTGTGCAAGGAAGAGAGGTGTGGTGGGCGACCTAGATAGGAATCGCCGCGCCAGCAGGCATGGATGTACACCCATCAGCACGCAAGGGCAAGGTAGACGACCCTCGTGACGAGGGGGCGTAACGCGCGGGTAGAGCCGATTAGGACGCTTGACTGGTCCACATGCCGTCCGCCCGCTGGGCTGCCGCACGGTCAGCCGGAGGCCCAGGCTACCGAACCCTAGCGGTCGTACGAGTCTAGAGGTCTGAGGTCACCGGGCGCAAAGCCGCGTGCCTGAGCCTCGCCACCGCACGCGGCGGCGCGACCGTGCGCTCTAGCTCGTCGGAGGCCGCCTGAGAGAGAGTGAGGTGACAGAAGTCGTTGGCGCGGAACACCAGGGTGTCGAAGATGAAAGTCGTCCCGGCAGGAACAACGAAGTCAGTGGGGAAGGAAACTGCCATCAGATCACACGAAACGAAGAACATCGCCCATACCTGGCGCGCCAACTGTCGACGGGTGGGTCGGCAGCCCTCCAAGGGGTGCCCAAAGAGGTGAAAGAGAACGGTAGAGAAGCTCTTCCCGATGAATCTTATGGTCGACTCGAGTCCGGAGACGAGCCAAAGAGTAAGACACATGGAATTATACTAGTTCGGCCCTCCCGAAGGATAATAAGCCTATGTCCAATGTTCTTTGTTGGGGTGTGTGATGAACCAGAGTTACAAGGAGGGGTTCTTGGGGCTTGAAGCAAGCTAGCCAAGAACCGAGAATGAGAATGCTAGAGATCGATCAGAATGAAGATGATCTTCTCCTCCTCTCCCCTTGGCCCCATCGCCCTGCCCTCCCTTTTATAGCTCAAGGGGGACAGGAACAGGGAGAGCTTGAGGGCCAAGAAAACTATGTCTAATGTGCTAAAAGGTAAGTACAAAACAACATCTGAAAAGGTACAAAGCGGTATGCCAGGTCCTATACACCGTGGGCATCTTGTGCTCTCTCTATCTTGCCTTGGGATCCCTCCTCCGTCTGAGATACCTGTACTATGCTGTCGGGTGACGTCAGTCTCTGCCGGGGCTGTCTCCTTCCTCTTCCTTCTTGCACGCCAAGTCTTGTCCCGAGGATGGTCGAGGTCGAGCCATAGTTGACGGGGTCGAGAGAGGAGAAGCGAGATCGGACTCGGGGTAAGGTCGAGATGTCTGACCCCGCAGAAGGGGGTCGAGCCATCGACCACGTCCCGAGGACTCTCGGTTTTCACTTTAGTGGGACATAGAATTCAATCCATAGGGTACCCTGGGGTGACACCCCCCACAGTCATCCACCTGTCGGAGAGGATCATGGCCTTCCTCTCTGATCTCCGACTGATTCTAAACCGCTGGGATCGATGGGGTCTTCCTAAAAATTCATCGACGATTTCACTCGTCGATACATCATCCTCTGTCCAATGCTGATGGCTCTCTTTTCTCCATGTTCCTTTCCGGCGCTTTCTCTTCCGTCTCACTAAAGACTCCGTCTCCCTCGCCCTCCAATCTTGTTTGGGCGGATGTGCTCCCAAGTTCCATGTTAAATTTCTCAGCAATAATCATTTCCACTTTTCGGTCTTGTCCAAAGATGTGGGTTTTGAGATTTACAGACTTCGCAGAGTTACTACCAACTCTTTTGAGGCTTACTTTCACCTTTGGAGCAATGGCACGCCGAATTGGGAGAAGGAAAAAAGAGCCTGGGAAATCGAACAAGAAAAGGAATGGACTCTAGTTCTCTCCAAGGCTGCTAAGTGTGAGAGAAAGAAGATGGATTTCTTTCAAAAACGTGTCAGGTTTGCCAAGAAATTATCCAATCTCCTCCAAGAATCCTTCATCAACCAAGAATTCCCATTTCTTTGGCTCCTTTCGTTGTGAGATCAATCCTTCTCGCCCAGTTAATTCTCAAGCTCTACGCTTCGGTTCAGAAACTACAGCACCTCGTCGACGGCAAGATGGTACTCAGATCCGGGACTATCAGCTAATTCCTCGCCGTGATTGGCGTCCTAAGTTTCAAAATCCTTCCAAGGTGAGTCCGGCGTGCAAGGAGGTTTCATCTATTTTTGAATCCCCGAGCTCAATCCAAACTGGAAGACTGGCCCCGACGACCCGCAATAGCAAGGCCCAAAAAATTTCCCAAGTTTGGGTCCTGAAGACCAGCTCCGGAAAGAAATCTCTCAACGTGATGTGGAGGCCCAAATCACACTCTAAGTCCACTCAAGCCATCCCCCACTACAAGAAATCCTTCGCCTGATCCTGACAATGCCCGCCTCGATTCTTGCGCCAATCTTTCGACTTCCGGAGTTGCGCGAAAAGCAGACGTACTGGCCCTTTCCAAACAACAGCTGATATTTCCTTCCTCAATCTCAAGTCTGTCATCTTCTTCCCCTCATGTTTGCTCAGATTCATCTGCCAAGCCTGCCGTTAGCCTCAACACTGACATCCCAAATAAAGAGGCTCTCGTCAGCAGCGACATAGAAGAGATGGCAAACTTCCCCCATCAACCCGCAACTGTACTTGGTAGCCAGCATCAACGTGGAGCACGGGTGGAACAAGCTTGCGCGGCGGCGTGTGGCTCTCGGCAGCAAGCCAGCCAGGGAACATGAGGACTTTGGAATCGTCTCGATCAATCCAATGCCCAACGAGGTAAATCAACTTTGTCCTACACAGCGGGTTCTTGGAAGATACTCAACGGGTTCAGATTGAAGTGGCACATCTCTCCCCCCTTGTTCAGATTGAACTCCGCGAGATCAGCTAGTTCGAAACTCCCCCCTTCACTTTCAAAACCATGAAGTTAGGATCACTAAACATGATGAGGGCATCAATGCTAGATCCTGCATTTATACAAGAACCTGTTGGCTCATGTTCCTTGTTTTCCCTTGGAGTATCAAAAAGACCTCTACATTCGTGATGTTGCGTCATTCGGTCATTTGCTTGATTGGTACCAGGATCAAAACAAGTCTAGAGTTCTGGTGTGCGCGCTTATTCTCAGTTCGGATAGGGTTCCTAGAAGCTTGGTCTTTTCTAGTGGCACGCTAATAGGGGGGCAGGGACGATCCTGAAGGAGAACGCGGAGGCTACGATAGCATAATTCAAAAATTTTCTACTGTGCAATCCAGGATAGCTTGCAAGTAAGGGTCCATAGAAGGTTACCTATTAACGTGCAGTGCGCGGAAACACTCAATAAGTTACTTGCCGACTTTGAAAAAGTATTGCCGACCTTGCGGATGTCCCAGCCGACCCGGGAACACCTTGCCGACCCTGGGAACGCCTCAGCAACCCCGGGAGCAAATCAGCTGACCCGCCGACCTCGGAGCGCTTCGCCCGACCCCGACGGTGAATTCGTCTGCGTCTCTCCCGACCTCGCCGGAATCCACGCACGCCGCCCGATCCGCCTAGAGGCGTTGGGGTTTGCCGATGCTGACGGCGCCAAGCCGATTCGCCCAGCCCTCCAACCTACCGACCCCGACCCCAAGCTGCCGAATTGAATTCGACTAACTTGATTCTCGACGAGATTCAATAGCGCCGAAGACCGCCGCAACCTAGCGATGTCTCTACTGGTATCCACACATCCAGGGAGAGAACTCCGAACACTCGTGTGCTAGCACGCGATGCACGGCTAGAGTTTTGGTTCACACGTGGGAGGGTTTCTGTGGAGGAGATCTGTTCGGCTGTCTATTGCATATATAATCCCTCCACCCTCGCTTCCTTATATAGGGTTGCTGACTGGGCCTAAAGGCCCATCGGAACTCCTTGTCCGGTTGGATCTCTATCCAATTGAGTCATATTCGAGTCAAACTCGAATGCCTGTTCTCTCCCATTAAGTGTGCGACCCTGTAGGCTCAGGTATACTTGGTTCTGACCCGAGTCCAACTTGGTCGACCCGTCAACAGCGGCCCCTAGCAGAACGTATTAACACCAAAGTATACAAGAGGATCATATCGGCTGAACCTGTAATGTATGCACAAACCCCTTTGCCTTTAAGCTACAGAAAAGACATGCGCCATCCTATTAACAGCTTAATCATTTAGTCGATCTCGTATTGGATTATCTATCTGTCGATTAACTCCTCAATCAACTCGTCATGGCAATGCACTTCCATAATCCATTACTTTGAGAGGCCCAAAGATATCTCTCCCAAAGGAGGGACAAATTCCATCTTGATCATTCACATCCCACCACACGTTTCATGGCAAACCTAAAAACTACTTTTATAACTACACAGTTATGGAATAGCATTTGGTAGTTCCTAAATGAGCCATTACACACGTTGGAATCCATGATGATCTCAGGTCAAAGGACTTTGCACTAACACTACTTGAGACCAACTAATGGCACATTAATTTCCTGTAGTGTCTCAAAGTGGGTCTATCCAACAATGTGTTCTCTAACACATGTCCATGTTTACTGATTTGGTATCTCCATACCATGATCTATGAGACATGATCATCAATCAATAAACATGCTGATCTTAGAATCATATTTGTTTCATAAATATGACATACGATTAGGGATAATTTAGAAATAATTTCATACATAGAGTCTCATAAATAAGACATACTTATTGATCAATATGAGTTGTCCATTTCATGGAACCGAATAACACTTTATTTATTGATACATAAACATTGATCATGATATCCAACATCTCTATGTTGCCTCTAGGGCATATCACTAATAGATCCTGGACTGTGCCGGTCTTTATTCTTAATGGAAATTTTCCTGATGATTTCCCTGTGGACGAAGACCATGTTCCTTTTGATGGTGAACCGCACCCAGAGCACGACCCAGTTGTTTTCGGTCCGCATCCTCAAGCTCCCAACTGGCAGGAAGAGCAGCAAGGACTAGCTCCTCATCTAGGGTTCTTTGGCGCCAACCACAACCCCAACCAGTGGGCACACGACTGCAAGTTCCTATCCAACAGACTCATCACTTGGCAGCAGAGCCCCAACCAACAGATCCTAATGAACACGAACCTTGGCTAGAATGGGAGCAGCAGCAGACCATGCAACATCCAGATGTCCCGCAACACACCCTTGACCTAGACATGTCTGGCTCCTCCATGGAATTTCTCCGCTGTACCGGCCCTAACATCTCCATTGGAGAACTTGCTCGAGCTCTTCAGGCCCAAGACAATTCCTCGTCCTCCAGTGAAATCACTTCGGGCTTGAATGAGGAACTGGCAAGATTCCGCGCTGCTCAGAACCACTGTGCTACTATCACTCTGTTCCACAAGAAAGGCATCCTGAGCACTTGCAATGCAGCTGTCCTCCATCGCCAGAACACTGAATCTTTTCTTATCATGACGATCATTCTCAATCGTGAGTTTTTGCAGGAACGACCTGCTTCTGTCAATACCTCGACAGGTATGGAACTAGTTGTTTGGAAACCATGCCTCCATGCTTTAGCGCTCCAACTTTTGCTAGATATCTTGACTGCAAGACAGGAATCAGCTCAGACCTGCCCAATGGATCAAACTGACCACAACTCAGAGGGGAACACGAAAAAGGCCTTGCTTTCTTGGCAACAGGAACTAGCTTCACTAGGCCCAAAAGGCCCTGGCCGATGAATTTTGAATCTCCAACAGTTCAACTGCAGCCCAAGCAAGGCAACGTCAAAGCTACACAAATACAAAACCCCCACCCAAGTGGCGTCTTATCTCTGCCATCTTCAATCTCCAATCCCTCAAGCCATCTGGCTGAAAGAAGTGTTCACCGTAGTGCTAGGCTGAACAAGTTGGATGGATATCACACTGTTAAATTGGAGAAAAAAAGGCGCAAGCTTTGCCCGTGCTCATTGATGCTGATACTGGTAAATCAGAGCCGATACCATTAGATATCCTTCGCAGGTAGGGCATCAATTGCGGATTAGCTCCTAGTGAGCTAACCAATGAAGCGCTTTCTCAAGCGTCTACCTCCAAAATCCCTGATGATGAAGACAACCATTCCAGGGCAGATGAAGCAGAACAATGAAGACGGCATCACCAACTCCATCCATCCTATTCCTATCCCCTCTTCTCTTTACTTATATTACCAAAACAATCCTCTTTTGATCTGCCTTATCATGGATGTGGATGTAAACATTGGTCTTAATCTTTATGTTACCTCGTTTGTGCTAGTCATGACGGGCATCACTCTTTCCCCTTCTATCCTTATCTATGTTTACGTGTAATTGGAATATTCTCTATTGGAACATTCAGGGCATTAATTCTGCTATCAAATGGACCACAATTCAGGACAAAATGGAGGAAAGCAATAGTTCAGTCATCTGTCTGCAAGAAACAAAGCGTGAAAACTTTGATCTCTCTTTCATCCGTAACTTTGCCCCAAAATGTTTTTACCATTTTGAGTTTGTCCCCTCCATGGGCGCCTCGGGTGGTTTACTCGTTATTTGGAACAACTCTCTGTTCACCGGCTCTGTCATAGATAAACAGACCTTCGGCATCACTATGTGTTTCACAACGACAACCAATGGTGACCAATGGTTCCTCACTAAGGTCTATGGACCTTGCACATAACCAACTAGAATGCTTTTCATTAACTGGTTCAAGGAACACCTGATCGAAGACGAAGTAAACTAGATTTTCTTGGGAGACTTCAACTTCTACAGATCACTCAACAATAGAAATAAACCTAGTGGAAATCTCTCAGACACACTGCTCTTCAATGATGCCATAGGTCATTTAGGTCTGATCGAACTCCCGATCAAAGGACAGGCATTTACTTGGAGCAACATGCACTCCGACCCGCTCCTAGAGCAGTTGGATTGGTTTTTTATGTCTCCTAATTGGACTCTAACCTTCCCAAACACAGAAGTTATCCCTCTAGCTAAAACTACTTCAGATTATATTCCCTGCAAGGTCACCATCAACACGAGAATCCCAAAGTCTGACATCTTCTGGTTTGAAAATTACTGGGTCGAACATGATACCTTCAGCCAGGCGGTTCAAGAAAGCTGGCAAACCACCTCAGATGCAGGCGATTCTGTTAAGAACATCTCTGCGAAATTTAAAAAACTTCGGTCTTATCTCAAGTGCTGGAGTTAGAACATGTCAAATCTAAAGCTTCTGACTGAGAATTGTAATAAAGTTATCAAGTTCATTGATACCCTTGAAGATAGAAGAGTTCTCTATACGCCAAAACTTAACCTGAGAAATCTAACGAAGATCCAACTGCAGAAGTTACTTCACTTCAAAAATCTTTACTGGCAGAAAAGGTACACGGTTAACAGAATCTAACTAGGTGATGAATTCACTAAATTCTTCCATGCAATGGCCACAATTTCCTACAGGAGAAATCTCATCCCATACATCACTAATGATGAAGGAATGGAAATTTATGATCATGAGGGAAAAGCTGTCCTACTCTGGTCCTCCTTTCGAAACAGAATGGGAATCAGCTCAAACCCGGTCATGGCCTTCAATCTGGATAATCTTATCACGCCTGTGGAAGGGTTACAAAATTTGGATGATCCATTCCAAACCTCTAAGATAGATCTAACCGTACAGAAAATGTCGCCGGATATGGCCCCTGGTCTGGACGGGTTTAATGGGCTATTTATGAAGAAATGTTGGCCAATCATCAAAGATGATTTTTACAAGCTATGCTCTGATTTCCACACGGATAGCCCAAGTTTGGATAGCATCAATGCATCCTACATCACCCTGATTCCCAAAACAGATAGCCCAAGCATGGTAAACGATTATAGACCGATCACTCTGATGAATGTCAGTCTCAAATTAGTCACAAAGACTCTAGCGGAAAAACTACAGTCAGTCATCATTGATTTAATCCATTCGAACCAATACGGTTTTATCAGGACACGTACCATCCATGATTGCCCAACTTGGAGATTCGAATACATTCATCAGTGTCACCAGTCTAAACAACCAACGATCATTCTTAAGCTAGATTTTGAAAAGGCTTTTGACACAGTTGACCACACGACAATCATCCGAATGATGGAACATTTGGGCTTCCCTCCTAGATGGATCAATTGGATCCATTCTATCCTTCGTTCTGGCAGATCAGTAGTTCTTCTCAACGGGGTCCCATGAAAATTTTTTCATTGCAGATGCGGCGTTCATCAAGGTGACCCCTTATCGCCTCTCCTTTTTGTGCTTGCCGTGGAATTGTTACAGGTCCTGATGAATAGTGCATCCACCAATTAAACAGCTGACGACTGACTTTCCCATAGTCCAATATGCGAACGATACATTACTTATCATGCAGGCAGATGGGCGGCAACTCTTGTTTCTCAAATCACTGCCCAACAGTTTCTACACTTCTACTGGCCTCAAGGTCAACTACAACAAATCCCAAATGCTACCAATCAATGTGCCTCCAGATAGATTGGAAAATTTGGCTAATACCTTTGGATGCAGTATTGGTACCTTGCCTTTTACCTATATTGGGTTACTGATGGGCACGACCAAACCAAGGCTAGAGGATCTCACACCAATTATGGACAAAGTTGAGCACAGACTCTCAGGCCTCTCAACCTGGCTTTCTTACATGGGACGACTCCAGATGTTGAACTCAGCCATAACACCAATCACTACGTACACTCTCTGCACTATCAAGCTTCCTGTGAGGGTAATCGAATGTATCGATCATGCCAAAAAGCAGTGTCTTTGGCGAGGTAACTCCGAGAAGAAACGTGGTGACAAATTAGTGGCCTGGGACATAGTTCAGCAGCCTAAGAAGATGGGTGGTCTGGGAGTTATAAACCTAAGAATTCAAAATGATGCCCTTCTCCTAAAACAACTTCATAAGTTTTATAACAACACCGATATCCCCTGGGTGCGCCTGATTTGGTCTCGATATTATCCTACTAAAGTCCCGCACAGTCACCAAGAAGTTGGATCCTTTTGGTGGAAGGATGTACTCAGATTAAATACAATTTATCATAGCCCGCTGCACAATCGGAAATGGTTGCACGGTAAGCTTCTGGGGTGATCTCTGGTCTGACAATCTTTTAAATCAAGCATATCCAAGGCCGACCTCCTATTCTAGGTCAAAGACTATTTCTGTTAGAGGAGTCATGAAGAGCGATGATCTAGACACCCTATTTTTCCTACCTCTCTCCCAACAGGCTACACAGGAATTGGAAACCCTTCAGGATCACTTACATCAAATTCCTTATGATGAGCATGCATCCGATAGATGGAAACCATTTTGGGGAAGCGAATTCTCCTAAAAAAATTCTATGATCATGTCTTCGGCACGCTCCACACCCACCCAGTTTACAACCTGATCTGGAAATTACAATGCTGCCCAAGAATCAAATTTTTCATCTGGCTGATCCTCCTCGGGCGTCTCAACACTAAAACAATGCTCACAAGAAGGAACATAGGCTGCAGAGACAATGATCACTGCATCATGTGCGATGAAAATGAGGATGAAACCATCTAGCATCGTTCTTCGACTGCCCCTTTGCAAGCCACCGCTGGACTTTGATTCATCTCAACTGGGACCAATCGCCGTTTATCCAAGATCGCCTTCCTCAAACTAGCCATAACCATGGACATCGGTTCTCTCTTGAAGTGGCCATGATTGCTCTGTGGGAGCTCTGAAAAACACGAAATGATAAGGTCTTTGAGTGGAAAACTCCAAACCATCTAACTTAGTTGAATAACTTCAAGAATCAATGCAGGCTTCAGTCTATACGCTTCAAGGCTGATATTAGGGATGCTTCCTGTTTCTGGCTAGACACTTTCAGTCGAGGTTTGCCCTCCTTTTTCTTGTCCCCGATAAAACTAACCCCTCCCCTAACCCTGTTGTAAGTATAACCGTTTTTGAATTCATTAATTTATTTTTTGGGCTTTATGTGGGGTTTTCCCCCACAGGTTCCTTTTTAAAAAACAGCTGATAAATGAAGGGCAGATTGGTAATTTATACTATGAGCTAATTTGTCTCGTAATCTCTGGAACATTAATCTTTCCGGGACGGACGAAGTATTCAACAAGTTCACCACTGAAATTACATTAGTGCATAAACCATTCCAGGTTCATGCATGTTCGTACTTCAAACAGTCAACATGACTGCATAACAGCAAAAAAGGCAATGGCCAACAGCACAATGCCGATGTGCCAAGTAACACTTTACTTTATGGGAATAATAAGGGTTATTCATTGGGTTGGTTAAAGGTATTTCTCCTTTTGCTGCTTTTTAATATATCTGACGTTAATATATCTGACGTGTTTAATTTTTTTATACGATTTATTATTCGTTTTATTTAAAATTTTATGTAATTACTGTTTAAGTGGCTTGATTTATTATCAAATGTTCTTTAAATATGGCATAATTCTTTTTATATTTACATAAAATTTTTCAATACGACGAATGATCAAAATATTTATTAAAATATTAAAAAAGAGTAAGTACGAAACAATACCCCACACCCACTTACCCATTGTGTGGTATTTTTTCCGTTAACACATCAATAGACGGATAAATTAAACAATCCTCATTTTCCTCATTTTCTTAAGGCTATTAATCCCTTTCACAAAAGAAAAAAATTAAAAGAGATTTAAAGAAAATTAATTTCGTATTGAAGTGTGGAATTAATCTTGCTTAACCTCTTCCAATCCTTCTTTAAGGAATTAACCGAACAAACTCTGATGGGTTAATTATCCACAAAATGTCTCGTCTCCATTGCCATCTTTAATTGTCGTCGTGAGGTGTAGGCAGCCGCCCACCCTGCGGTGGATGATCCGTCCTAGAACCACACGAATAGGCTAGGCACTAGGACAGTATATTTTTTTATTTTAGGAACAGGATAGTAGTTTTTTTTGGCAGGATTTTAAATCTCTCGCCATACCTGTTTGAAAATTGAAAAGGGGTTCTAGCTATTTGTTTTTATATATAATTTAACAGCTATAGTTTTATTTAGCGCTATAGTTTTATTTGGCCTGCTATAGTTGTTTGAGAATACCAACGCTAATTATCTTAGCTCATCTTTTTTTTAAAGAAAAAATGATATGATAGTGTCTTTCTATTGAATTGAGATAGAATAAATACAGCCCGAAGAAAAAAAAATATACAAGTAAATACTGTACTAAGAGAAGAGGCTCCGGGTGGTAGAAGATCTCTCAAATGCTTTGCCCCCGCTAGGCTCCATAGGCTAGCTTCCTTCCTAATTATTTCCACTATGGATCTCACTGGTGATTCTACATGATAAAAAATCCATCGGTTCCTTTTCTTCCAAGTTTGCCAGACCATCAACATGATCAGAGATCTTAGGCCTTTTTTAAGGACGCCACGCGTACTTGCCAAGTTTTTCCACCATTGTTGCATTGAGGTGGCCTGTTGCCAAGTTGCCGGCTCAATTTGCGGCAGACCCAGCCATTGCGCCACAAGTAGCCAGACCCTTCTAGTATATGTGCACTTTGCGATGAGATGTAGTGCTGTTTTCGGTTGTCAGCGGCATAAAGGGCAATGCCCATTGTTCTCTCATCTCTTTGCCGCGAGTTGGTTAGATGTTCATACTATGTTTTGAATGATTAACCAAGCGTGGAACTTGCATTTTCCTGGTGCCCAGACCCTCTAGATTATAGCATTGAAAGGCACACTCGTCGTCCCCCAACATTACGCTCGGTAGGCCGAAGATGTGCTGTATAACTCCCATGTTCCGTAAGTTTCCAAGTGATTTGGTCTGCTTCTTCACTGCTTAGTTGAATACCTCAGACTGCTTCCCAAAGAGCAACTAGTTGACTGACCAGGTTGACTGAGATTGGGGTGTCTGATTGTAGAGCCAGGTCTTGGACCCAAGCGTCATTCTCTTTTCCTTGTCGAAGTGATTTATTTTTGTTTTTAGAGATTGCAAAGACAAGATGCATCTTATCCTTCGGCCTTTCCCCTTTCTCTAACCATCCCGAGTCTCAGAATCGGACTGTGTTGCCATCGTCGATATGGATCTTGGTTGCCGTGGCAAAGAGGTTCTTATCCGTATTTAAAACACTAATTTTTGGTGGTACAAATGACAAGACAGTCAACAATCAAAGTGTAACCTCAAAGGGCCTACGTGACAGTGAGTGTTTTCTGGAAGTTACCACTCCTAACCACATATAGTATAAGATAATGTTTTATTTTCATTTTTACTTAATTGGATATCAAAGAAGATTCCTAGACTGTTCATATAAGTGAGAGCAATATGCAATGCAACATCAGTTATTACTAAGAGATAAGGTGAAGGTTTATCAGGATTCTAGAATACAACAGTGGCAGTAAGAAACAGAGATGAGAAAGCAAAGGCAATCTGCTGGAGTCTCTTCTCTTGATGATTGTGCTATTATTTCTAGCGGTTCTTGCTATGCCAACAGCTTTACTGGGACTTAGTGCAGGTATACATATGTTTGTAAGGGCCATTAGGCATTACCATTTTTCTCTTTAATTTCAAGTTATGAAATGGATTTTCGTTTATCGAAAACGCTTCAATAATTCTAACTTCCAAGAAAGAATTATATTTTGTTTCTATTGAAAGATTTATTTTTTTAAGAAAAGAGTGTGAGATTCTTTCCGTCAGCATTTCGAGCAGGTAGGATTTCCACCACTTTATTTTCAAGTTAATCCAACAAATAAGTTTAAGTTTATGTTACGAGAAAATCTACACCACGGCATCCTGTGCCGTTACAGGAACATCAGATAGATAATAAAGTGGGTCACCAGACTCTTCGTCGCTTCGCCTTCTTCATGCCGCGTGGTAGTTTCATCTTCTTCTAAGCCGCGCAGAGGATGTAGTTCACCCGCTTTTCTCCACCACTCTGAACATCGCCCTCCTCCTCCCTCCCTCCACCCTACCCAGTGTCATGCGGCGACCCAATATCCGTCTTCCTCCCCTTTCCTTGACTCCTCAATCGTCGACTTCCTCCTTCCTTCCTCTTTCTCCGTCCTTACACCAGATCTAAAGGTTGACGAGTTCAATGGGGGCCATCGGAATCATAGTAGTTGGTGAGGAGGGAGGCAGTGGCGATGAGGTCGATGAAGAGGGAGGAAAAGAAGGGTGCAAATCCGAGCGCGACGAGGTCTGCGGTACCGACGAGGATGTGTTGGTCTTGACACTGAGAGCTATTTGGGAGTTGGCAAAGCAGACGAGGGGTGATTGGAAGGTGCTTCATGGGCCCTTGAGGTTGTTACGTGGGCGTCACTCGAAGCAATCGTGCTTCTTGCCAGCTCGTTGACGTTGCTTGCACATATGCAATAGGCGCTTCATCCTCAACTGATACCCATAGGTATCAGGCATGGTACCTAGGTACCAAATATGGTACATAGGTATCAGGTCTGGTACCAGGGTGTCAAAAACCCTCATTTTCATTTCAAAAATTTATAAATTATTTAATAAGTTATTTCTAGAATTTATATTAAATTTTATTAATTTACAATTGAAGTAAAATATGGAAAATAAAATTTCCTAAATAAAACATGGATGGATTATTAAATTCTCCATGATTAATTATACTCTAAAATTTTCTCGGATTTTTTAGATCTCAATTACTAATTTTAATAATACAAAGAACATTTCAATAATTATTTGGATGAAATATTAATCATTAAATGATCTAGATAAAATTTTGTTAATACTTTGACTGCCCAAGTATTTTCAAGATTTTTCTTGAAATTAATTGAGCATTGAAAGTATTTTTGAAAATTCAAAGATCATTTCAATGATTAATTTAAATAAAAAACCAATTAAAAATCCTACACTTAGTTTGGGCCAATTTCCGCCCAATCCTATTCCTTCACTCTCCTTTCTCTCTCCCGTCGGCCTGCTCCCTTATCGACCTAGTCCCGCTGTGTAGTCCAGTGTGCGTCCCTCCTTCTCTCCTTTCTCTTTCGCCGACATGTAGGGCCCACAAGACAGATCCATCTTCAGCCCCGGCCACCTCCAACCCAACGCCGAACCACCTCCCCTTCCAAATCCGGCTGTGTCTTTCCCTCCTGAATGAAATTGATAAGGGAAATCTTTCGCTTATCTCTCTCTTTCGTTCCCCCAAGAAATTGGATCAAATCCCATGTAAATCGGCACCAAATCGAGTTCATCTTGGACTTTGTCACACCCCAAAATTTTCCCCCTTTAAAATTTAACCTGTGAAATTGTGCAAACAAAATGCTCAAAATTAAATCACTTTTTAAACCCTAATAAATAAATCTATTTAATAAATGAAATTGGCTTGGTGGGATTTTTCTTAAATTTCCCATGTCAAAATACATTAATAGGATTTTTATTGGAATTTTCAGAGCAAGAGAAATAATTTTAAAAATTTCTTTTGGAAAATCCTTTTTCCCTTTTTTCCTTTTACTTTTTTCATTTATCAGGCCATGGGCTTAGCCTAGTCCTGTTCTCTCTCCCCCGCACACGCTCTCTCCTCTGCTGGGCCAGCCTGAGGTTGCGGCCCAGCCGCTTGCATGAAGTCCGCCGCCCCTCCTTCTTCGGCTGGGATAGTGACACGTGGTCCCCACCAGTCAGCTTCGTCCCCGACCTCCGATCGGCTGATGTGGGCTGATGTTAGCCACTCCGCGCCTCTCCCGTGCCGCTCTGCCCACTCTATGTCGCGCCGCATGCCATGCACCACTCCTTTCTCTCCCCTCGTGCGTAAATAAGACGGAACGGTAGGATCGGAACACTCGGGCCACCCGTTTCTCTCCCGCACATCACCGCCACCATTTCCCCCGCGTCTGCGTCCCCATGCCTATAAAAAGCACCCCCGTACGCCGCCGCTCCTTTCCCCAACTCACCGTCACATCCCGAGCCCCTAAACACGCCCTCGCCATCAAAACCCTAGCGCCGCCACCTTTCTCTTGCTCTAGCCACAAAATTCCGTTGCTCCGCCGCTTGCCAAGACCTCCCGCCACCACCGCCGACTTTGACAGCTCACGGAGCATCCCGGCCATCGCTTGGATTTCGTCCCCGCCATCAGAATCCGCCTCCCCTCGAGCGCCGATAAGCCCTCACCGTTGTCCCCTTTCGACCACCGATTCTCGCAGCCGCAAACCATCTTCCTCACTCATTTCCTCTCTCACTCTCGTCGGACCTTGTAGAACCCCGACCGCACGTCGTTGTCCCATTCCATCACCGCAATCGCCACCGCGCCATCTCCACTCTCCGTGCCGTCGTCGCCGCCGTGGTGAGTTCCTCCCCCTCCTTTTCCCCTCTTCTTTTCCCCGGTCAAGTGCCGTTAGCTCCACCCGCTCGCGCCGCGCCAGCGCCGCTCCCGAGTGCCGCCGACGACCATTTGGCCCTAGCGCCACCGTGCGCACCGCCGCAACCCGTCGCTTCATCTCGCCGCTGGCGAGCCACGTCTCTCCCCCATTCCACGCCGTCGGATTCACCCGTGGCTGAATCATGGGTGAATCCGGGTTGTCCATGTGTTGGTGCCACCTTAGCGCCGGCCGCCCGCTTGTCCGCCGCGTGGCTGCCACGTCGACGCCACGCGTGTGCCACGTGGTGTGCACGTGCACGCCGGGCAGTCGATCCGGTCCACCGTGCGCCGCCCTCCCATACACCACCGACTGGTGGGCCCCGCCTATCGGCAGCGACCAGCCCGGTGACATCAGCCCTAGCGGCTGATTGCACAACAAATCATAATTTTTTCTTTAATTAGTAAAATCGAAGAAACTTCTAAAAATCATAGAAAATTCATCCGAACTCCGTTTGAGTCCATTCAAGTTGCAGTGGACTCATAAAAATGCCTAGAATCCATTAAAAATAGTTTTATTGCTTGTTTTAGTAGACTTATAGCCTGTTTTTTAAGCTTTGTTTGTCGATTAGATTCTGGTCTCCGACGCTCCCATTTTCTTCGAGATAGTCACAGAAGTTCCCAAGAGCCAGATCAAGGCAAGTCATGTATATAATTTGATCATATTGTTCCTAATTATAAATTTATCTTACTTTATCTGTCAAATTACATTATTTTATATTGTCATGTGGGATGGGACCTATAGTTCTCAACCTAGATTGATTACCCTGTGTCATTTGTAATTGGAATTCAATATTATTAGATGTTGGATTAGGGAACGCTTAGCCCTGCTTAGTTCAACTAGCTCACTTTTGGAAAACAGTACTACTAGCTTATGATGATATTAATGGTGATGGTCATGGACCTATGATACTATAACACAAGTTCAACTAAAACATGACCAAATGGTGGCTGTGGGTGCATGGTTTTGATAGACGCACCCATGGCAGTTAAGGACCGATTCACAGGAAACCGTGGGAGAATTAGTGTGCGTATCACAAGCTAGCATGGGCAACAACTAGGCTTGTAGTGTAGCTTGTCCCTGTCCGATGTACCCAGGCAAAGGTGAGCGTGATGGAGTTTGGATGGACCGGGAAAGGTCTCTGTGACTTCCGAATTCACCTAGGCACAAGAGGGGGCTGCCTACCCTGGATTTATGGGTAGGGGCGAAACCTAAAGAGTGATATCACTTGGTCAGGGAGGGTTATGAGAATGGTCCTGTCACAGTTCCCTTTTCGATATGTCGTGGTGGCATGTCAATGCACGAAAATGTGTTGTGGGGCTGTCTTGTGGGTACAGATGTATGTCTTTGATTAGAGTAGAACTATTCGAATAGTCGTGCCTATAGTTATGGATGATTAGTCCCACACTTAATAAATTGACTTAGTGGAAGTGGCATAGACTAGATGGATGGTTTGGACCTGTCTCAATGTGATGTAATGTTGGACAGTGATGATTAATCTTGCTTAATTAAACTTAACCATTTTTACTACTTTCAACTATTATCTGTAAAATGCCTGCTTTATGCAAATAACCCCTAGCCCTCCTTTGGAATTACTTGCATCATACCTCCTCTTGGTATGTGTCGGTGATATGGGCCCGGGGGTATGTCAGAGGCATGACATCTGAGAAAAGGGAAGGCACCCTTACCCGTCAAAAGAGCGTCAAAGTTATGCCCTGAAAGGCTTAGGCGAGTCTCGGCCACGGGCGGCCACGTGGCCGCCCCAGAAGGGGCTGGCCCGGAGGCTGCCTGGAGGCCACCGTATTCCCAAACGGTGGGGTCCGGATCACCTGACCCCAGTCGGTAGGGTCCGGGATCACCCGGACCCCATCCATCATCCCGTACCTCTCGAGAGAGGGCGAGTCCAACTACCAACCAACCCTTTTAATGCTAAAAAGGAGGGAGCGAGCGCCGCCCGCCGCATTCAATGCGATGTGAGGCGCGGGCGCGGTTGCTCCCATCATCACCTCTTTTGCCTATCACGAGGCAAAGGGGCTAAAAGTCTTTGACTAAGACCGCTGCGTGGCCGCGCACCCACTCCGTGCACGCCTCCCACACGCCCTGTCCAGTCGCATTTAATACATTGGGCGGCCACGTGGGAGAGAGAGGGTGCACGCGTGGGAAGCGCAGTGCCAGTGCCTACCCATGGAATGGGCCGCTGACTAGTGGGTCCCGTCCAATAGGTAGGCAAACCATCATCGTGTCAGCAGCATGGCTACCACGACGACCGCCCCCTTTTCCGCTTTCCATGACGCAGCAAACAGGGAGGAGTAGGAATGGACTAGCTTCTCCGATAAGACAAGATAAAAACTACTCCCCCACGTGGAGTGAAAGAGAAAAAACTTGGGACTACTGTGGTGTTCCCTTATGCTATAAAAGGAGACCCAAGTCCATCATAGAACGGGTTACGCTTCTTCCTGCGGCAAGTGGTTGTTGGTTGCTACTGATTAACCCACTGGATCGTGGATTGATCGGTAAGTCAGCCCCTTGGGCAGCAGCTAGCTCTTGGCAATACCCCGCCCACCACTGAGTCCAAAAGAGAAGAACATTCCCTTTATTCCTGGCAATTCGCCCCATATACTACATACAAACAGGAGTAGGGTATTACACTACGCTGGTGGCCCGAACTTGTATAACCCCTCGTGTCTCCGCAATTCTGATTTCTTTCCCGCCCCATCAGCTCATCCCATTATCATCGCGAGTTTAAACCGGGATACACCGCTCCCCGTGCCGAACCAAAAAAGGGGGTCCTCTGGATCCCTGCGTGTCGATCTACGACATCGACAGCTGGCGCGCCAGGTAGGGGAGCGCACTGTGTTTTGGTTTAAACTCCCGTCTTCCATCCATTTTTTGGCGGGAATCCTCTCTCCCCATCTCAGCCATGGTCCACGGCCACGCCCTACGCTCCGCGTCAGGCTCACTCGCCACGCGCGAGCGTAACCTGGCCAACGAGGCAGCGGAAGAGGTCGATGCGGGCAGGCACAGCCCCAACTTCCGCCACCTCCGCTCGAGGGGAAGGATCTTCGCCTCCTCACCACCGTTGGTGGCGACGGTGGCAGCGCGCCGCGCCATCCCCTCGCCCCCGGCGAAGCGGCGTTGAGGGCGGAGGGGCCCATGCGTCCCGCAGGGCTGACAACGCTCCTGTGGGGCCCAGACCACGCCCTAGCTGGCGTACCGACGAGCCCCGCCGAGGCGTCGTCCATCGCCGCCTGGAGTTTGGCACTCCTGAGGGTGCCTTGCGGCGCGCGAAGCTCTTTGCGCCACCCCCGGTCACCCGGCGAGGGTCAAATGCCGGAGGTGGTTCGACGACGTGGCGGCTCGTAGGCACGGCCCAATGCCGGTGGCCGCGACCTCGCTTCCTCCGGCCGCCTTCCTCCAGCCGCCAACCGCGCGGTTCACACACCGCGGTAAGCTCCTCCTCCCGGCGATGGGCTCGACGGGCAGCGGCTACCGCAAGGGCAGAGGAGAGCCCCTCAGCAACAGCCCAACCGAAACCGCCCCGGGACCTGCTGTACGCAGGGCGCGACGCTCGCCTTCGCATCGAGCAGCGCCGAGATGAGCGCCGCTTAGGGCGGGCGCCAGACTGCGCCTCCTCGTCGGGAGGCGCCACCTCACGGCGAGTGGCCGTAGTGGCCCAGCCGCAAGCGGGAAGCTCCGCGGCACCCAACGAGGCCCTGCAGCCGTTGTCGCCCCCCACGGCCGGCAACGGCTGCCAGGCCTTTGTTGCCAACCTCCGTAACGTGCGCTGGCCTAACAAGTTTAGGCTGGCCCTTACGGAGAAATACGACGGCTCGGTTAACCCTACCGAGTTCCTCCAGATCTACACCACAGCCATCGAGGCTGCCGAAGGAGACGAGCGTGTCATGGCTAACTTCTTTCCCATGGCGCTCAAGGGCCAGGCCCGCTCCTGGCTGATGAATCTGCCGGCCCGGTCAGTCGCTTCTTGGGACGACCTGTGCCGCCAGTTCACCTCCAATTTCCAGGGCACATACCCACGCCCGGGAGTAGAGGTAGACCTCCACATGGTCTGATGAAGGGAGGATGAGTCCCTGCGCAAATACATTCAGCGTTTTTGCCAGGTACGCAACACCATACCCTCTATCGCTGACCATGCAGTGATCTTCGCCTTCCGGAGTGGCGTATGCCACGACGTTATGTTAGAGAAGATCGAATCCAAGGCCCCCCGGACGACCATGGAGCTCTTCGAGCTCGCAGACCGGGTGGCCCGCAAAGAGGAGGCTCGGGTTTGGAATCCTAGGAATCCTACCCCTGCCTCCACCGGCGCTACCCCCTCCGCGTCCCGTGAAGAGCGACGCGAACGGCGACGGAAGCACAGGCCTTCACGCGGTGGCGAGGAGGGCCACGTCCTCGCCACCGACGGGGCCGAGAAGGCCTCGAGGAAGGGCAAGCCCGTGGGTAACCGCAGGCGATCCCCGGACCCCCGCCCCCAGGGCCGGGCCGGAGACAAATGGTGCATGGTGCACCAAACCTCCCACCACGACCTCTCTGAGTGCCGTTCGGTCAAGAATCTGGCCGAGCGGGTGCAGAAGTATGAGCAAGAGCAGAGGGAGAACGAGAAGGAGATCCGCCGCAAGGGCAAGGCGCCGGCGGAACGTCAGGACAACCGGCGAGAGGAGGCCAAGGATGCGGCCCCCGCCAGGGACGACGATGACAACCTGGGCTACCAGGATCCCCAACACGTCGTCGCCACCATCGACGGCGGTGCGGCGCCGGTATCCCGCCGGAGCTTCAAGTCCATGAGACGCGAGCTCCTTGCGGCCGTGCCGTCTCACGAGGTGGCCCGACGGTCGCCGGGGCGGAGTGCCCATCACCTTTGACCAGACCGACCACCCGGGGAGCGTTGCACGTAGTGGCCACTTTGCCCTCGTTACCTCCCCCACCATCTGCAACGTCAAGGTCGCCCGAGTCTTAATTGACGGAGGTGCGGCCCTCAATATACTATCCCTGAAGGCCTTTGATGCGATTAAGGCCCTGGGGATGGTGCTTGGGCCCTCTTACCCCATCATTGGGGTGACGCCCGGAAAGGTGTGGCCCCTTGGGCAGATCGCTCTGCCGGTCACCTTTGGGGCCCCCACTAATTTCCGCACCGAGCGGATCGACTTCGATGTGGCGGATCTCAATCTGCCCTACAACGCCGTGCTCGGGAGGCTCGCGTTGGTGAAGTTCATGGTGGCTACACATTATGCCTACCGCCAGCTCAAGATGCCGGGCCCCGGAGGCCCCATCACCATCCACGCCGATGTTAAAACCACGCTGGACTGCGCGGAAGCGCGCATGGACGACGTTGCGGCGGCCGACCGCGTCGAACCCGAGGGCCCCCAAGGGGAGACATCGGGTTCCCGGGCCCCGAAGCAGCGCATCACCTCTGCTGACGAGGTGGTGATTAAGTCTATCCGTTTGGGTGACGACCCGTCCAAGACCGCCAACATAGGTGGCGGCTTGGACCCCAAATAGGAAGACGCGCTCGTCTCCTTCCTGCGGGCAAATGCCGACGTGTTTGCTTGGAAGCCGTCGGATATGCCCGGGGTCCCCAGGGAGGTGATCGAGCACCGACTTGCAGTACGGTCGGACGCACGCCCGGTCCGGCAAAAGGTGAGGCGACAGGCCCCGGAGCGGCAGGCGTTCATCCGCGAGGAGGTGGCACGGCTCCAGGAGGCTGGCTTCATCCGAGAGGTGCTGCATCCGGAGTGGTTGGCAAACCCGGTGGTCGTCCCGAAGGACAACCACAAGCTGCGCATGTGCATCGACTACACCGACCTCAACAAGGCATGTCCCAAAGACCCCTATCCTCTACCCCGAATAGACCAGATAGTCGACTCCACTGTGGGGTGCGACCTTTTATGCTTCCTAGATGCATACTCTGGCTTTCATCAATTTCGCATGGCTGTAGAGGATGAGGAGAAAAATTCATTTATCACTCTTGTGGGTACTTTTTGCTACATATCTATGCCCTTTGGTTTAAAAAATGCCATGTCTACTTTTCAACGCGGTGTCCGCATCACATTGAAAGACCAAATAGGGCGCAATGTTGAGGCATACGTCGATGACCTCGTAGTTAAATCTCGGGATCAAAGAACCTTGCTTCTGGATTTGGCTGAGACGTTCAATAACCTCCGGTCCTCCCGCATGAAGATGAACCCAGAGAAATGCGTGTTCGGGGTACCGGCAGGCAAGCTGTTAGGGTTCTTGGTCTCTACCCGAGGCCGAGGCCAACCCCACTAAAATAAAGGCAATAGAGGGGATGCGCCCCCTTAGGAAACTCAAGGACGTGCAGAGGCTCACCGGTTGCGTAGCTGCTCTGAGTCGCTTCATATCCAGATTAGGAGAGCGGGCACTTTCTTTATTTAAGTTGTTAAAGCGAACCGGCCCCTTCACTTGGACGGACGAAGCAGAGGAAGCCTTGGGCGAGCTCAAGCGCTACCTCTCCTCGCCGCCCGTGCTGGTGGCCCCTCGGGAGGGGGAGCCCCTCCTTTTGTATTTGACGGCGACCCACCAAGTGATCAGTGCGGCCTTGGTTGTAGAGCGCGACGATGAGCTAGGCTCTAAGTCGTCCCCAGCCCTGTCAAACCCGGAGGCAGGAGACCTCGGAACGGAGCTGGCCGACGAAGCGCCCGAGCCCGGAGGTGGCCCTTGGCCCCCCGAGCCTCAAGGAGCCGCCCGGCCCCCTAGTCAGGGAGCACCCGAAGCCCCCTCCACCCAGAGTGACCCTGAGGGCCCCGATGGAGGCGATGGCTCGGAAGCCCGGACACCGAGATGACCCGCCCGGCGCCCGTGGCAGAAGCCCCGGAACGGAGTTGGCCGAGGAAGCCCCCAAACCCGGAGGTGGCCCTTGGCCCCTCGAGCCTCGGGGAGCCGCCCGGCCCCCTAGTCCGGGGGCTCCCGAAGCAACCTCCACCCAGAGCGGCCCTGAGGGCCCCGGTGGAAGCGACGGCTCAGAAGCCCCGGACATCGAGGTAACCCGCCCCGGTGTACCCGAACCAGTCGCCCCTAACAAGGTAGCCAAGGCCCGCACCAGGGTGCAGCGGCTGATCTACTTTGTCAGCGAGGCGCTACGGGACACGAAGACACGTTACCCGCAGGCCCAGAAAATGCTATACGCCGTACTCATGGCCTCCAGGAAGTTGCGTCATTATTTCCAGCGCAGGGTAACGGTGGTCACGTCCTACCCTCTCGGACAAATCCCGCATAACCGAGAGGGCATGGGACGGTAGTCAAATGGGCCATCGAGTTGTCGGAATTCGATCCGCACTTCAAGCCCGGCACACAATCAAGAGCCAAGCCTTGGCTGATTTTGTGGCGGAGTGGACGCCAACGGCCGAAGCGATCCACCCCGAGGGAACCCGAGAGTGCGGGGATCGCGACCAGAGCCGCGCACTGGGTGATGAACTTTGACGGTTCACTCACCTTGCACGAGCCTGAGCGGGCATGGTGCTAACTTCCCCAATGGGCGACGTGCTTAGTACATCGTCCGGATCGATTTCCGGCAACCAAAAACATGGCCGAGTATGAGGGACTTCTAGCGGAGTTGCGAGAGACAGCAGGCGTGGGCATCCGCCGTCTCGCTGGTCCTCGGGGATTCCCAACTAGTGGTAAACCAGGTTTCCAAGGAATACCAATGCACCGACCCCCAAATGGAAGCATATGTCAAGGAAGTACGGCGTATGGAGCGCCATTTCAATGGCCTCGAGCTACGCCACATTCCCGAAGAGACAACTCCCGGCGGACGAGCTATCTAGGATCGCGTCCGCGCGAGCCCCACCCGCCGAGTGCCTTTGAGGAAAGTCTCACGAACCGTCGGTGCACCCCGAGCCGCCCTGCAGGCGGGAATCGGCCGGTCCCGACGCCCGGACCCGGCGGGCCAGCCACGGCTGGCCGGTCGAGACCGACATCACGCGCCAGTGCTCATCCCATTATCATCGCGAGTTTAAACCGGGATACATCGCTCCCCATGCCGCACCAAAAAAGGGTCCTCCGGATCCCTCGCGTGTCGATCTACGACATCGACGGTATGATTTGCTAAGTACGGTGGGAAGTACTCAGCCTTGCCTTTTTCCCCCACCTCAGAATTGGAGTACAGGTGATGAAGGTTTCGTGGATGAGTAGGCTTGTCACTACCGTCAAGGATTCCCATGGAGTGGAGTTGCCACGCTGCGAGTGCCAAGCTATAGTCTAGCTCATTTACTTTTTCACTTTGCATTCTTGTAAGACTTTTATGTTGTTTCTAAGATGTGGTTTCGTATATATAATTTGTCATTTGTGTACCCTGACTGGTCCTGGACAGGGATGAAATGCACATTCAGCTTCAAAAATCCCGGGCAGGAATTTCTAGGCGTGACAGACTCTCTTTCCGAAACCCTAAACTTTCATGGCGCTTTCCTCATCGTGTTGGCCTCGGACTCAACCCCTTGAACCTATAAATAGAATGCCCTTCCCCTCCTCTATCCGCTTGCTTCCCAAGCATCGCCGTCGCCTCTATCCTTCGGCGAAGCTGCACCGTCGCAAATTGTCACTACCTTCGATCACCGCTGCCTCCATTGGATCCATAAGGAAGAGAGGAGCCCCATCCGCCACCGGAGTGCTGTCACTGTTGCCAAACCGAACTGAGTCGCCGCTCCGACCTCGCCGCTGTTATCGTCAGTTGCCGTCCATCATTGTGTCGCCCCTCGGTGAGGTCCCTGCATCGTGCTAATCTCTCTGATGCTCTCCATTCACGCCGCCTTGCCGTGGATAGTCGGTGACCATCGGTCCCCGAGCAGCTCACCACAAGTGATGGTGTTAGCCGCCACATCATTGTCCATGTCATCACCATGTCAGCCCGTCCGTCCTCCATGGCCGCTAGACGGATGCCACATGGATTCATCTAAACCCTAGATCAGGAGTAATCTCGACCGTCTGATTGTCCTTGATTCAATCTCAGCTGTCCATCTCTGTGAACTCAGGGACCGTCTCTCCACGGTGAACATCATAATATTTCTTTTCCGTTCAGTAAAATAATTAAATATGACATAATAAATCTATTTAATCCTTTAAAACAGGCTTTAATTCGATTAAATCTTGTAAATTCATAACTAATTCATATGAGCTCGGAATGAGGTCGTTCAAGTCTCATAATTCACCTAAAATCAAGATCTACATGTTTGTTTATTTTAATTATACTATTTATTTGGAGTTTATTAGTATTTTTCCTAGTTTTGAGTTTTAGCGTATAGTTTCCATTGTTTCTAAGGTTTGTGAGTACGTCGAAGTGTTTGAACACGAATTCAAGACCAATTATTGCAAGGCAAGTCACATAGATCCCAAACACAATCACTTTGAGCATGTTGATCCTATATTTAAATTCTCTATTTATTTTAAATGTGCATTTATTTTTTGATGTCATCAAGTGGTGTGAAGCTATTCCTTTGTATGGCCAATTTACATTGATTACCTTATTTCTTGGTACCTTGGGTAATAATTGGACTAGCTTGGGCCTTATATTGGTTCGGCTAGATATGTAGTATAATTGCTTAGCCATGCTTAAAAACATTAGTACCATTTTATATGGGATAACTAATGATTCATCTATGATTAATAATGGTTAATTAATAATCTCATGAGTCATGGCTTGTTAATAATATTCAAACTAAAACTTGACTAATGGTGGGTTGTAGCACATGGTTGTGTTGGTTTTGCTCATGACAATTAAGAATCGATTCACGAGCTACTGTTGTGAAGCATTAATCATACTAACCATAAGCCAACGTGGATAATGGCTGGATCTGGAGTATAACACGTTCAACAGAAGACACCATGGTATGTTGTGTTTCTTTTATCGTGGCAGAAAATAAGTCCACGAGTGGTAGGCAATTAATTCCACAGTTGTTTGGACACTAAGTAGTCTCCCTGTCTAGGTAATTGGCCATCCCTACCAGAGAAAGATGCTTAGTGGGTATTATTTTGTTGTGCGTATTATGCGAAGGGTTCTGCCACAGCTCCTTTCCGAGGTACCGTGGCGGTATTGAGGCACATGACAACATGTTGTGGGGTTGTGTCTTGTAGGTAAATTTGTACACCTTTGGCCAGAGTAAAACTATCCGAATAGCCATGCTCGTGGTTATGGGAAGCCTAACAATATTTTTTGTGATGTTCAGTAATTGCGTTAATGATATAGTCCCACATTCTCATTAATGATAATAATCTGGTGATCATAATTTGTTAGCTCCTGAAATAGAGTTTGATCTATGCAACTTGGATGGGTTGTCTAGAGATGGTTGAGATGTGCAACATTAGCGTGTTGTTCAGTGATTGGTTAATATTGCTATTTAATTACTCAACTATTTTACTACTCTCAAATGTTTGTTAAATGTTGTTTTTGCAAATAAACCCTATTATGTCATCTTTTGTTATCATGTATACTTGCATACTTGCTGTGTGGCTTGCTGAGTATTTCATGTACTTATGTTGCAATAATCATCAAACCTTAGTTGAAGAAAGATTCCAAAGGAGAAGACGTTCGGCTTATACCCCAGTTCAGCTACCTATGGAAGTGGAGCTAAAGCCATCGCTGGATCGTTGTTCCTTCTTTAAGTATTTAACGTTATTATTATGTTGGATCGTATATTAAATTATCAATTTGTGTACCTCGGTTGATGACTGGATGAGTATTGTAGTTTAGAGATTACTAGTGAAATTTCGGACGTGACACAGGGTACTTGGTCTTGTACTCCGGTACCAGGCACCTGGTACCTAGATACAAGAGTCTGGTACTAGGGTATCAGGTACCGGGTACCAAGTTACCAGGTATCAAGGCATAGGGAAGAGGCAAGCACAATCATCATCTGGTTGGCTGACGAGCCATCTACCGTTAGCAACTCCTCTCCACTTCTCCCTTTGTCTCCTCTACATGCTCCCTAACTGCTCCCTTACTGCCGAGGTATCGTGTACCGATACTCGTACTTAGGTGGTACCACGTATCAAAGCGAAGGGAGGAGGCGAGCGTCGTTGTCGCTTCGGCAGGTACCGAGTCAACTGGCGCCATCTCCTCGTCTCTCCTTCTTCCTTCCTCTTGTCGACGTGCTCCCTCTTCTTCTACCATTGTTGCGGCCGATGAGGCAAAGAGCCGATGAGTGCTGCTGCTTCGCTTGCACACGGGTAGGGAGTTGGGGGCTACGCTGCTTTGCCTCTTTTGCGGTGTGAGAACTTGGTGTACGGTTGGTACGACAGGTGGGAGGTTCGGATTAGATTTATTAAGTTGTCCTGTTCCAACGGCATCCCGTGTTCTAGCATCCCTCTTACGTTACTTCTGAAATCGCATGTGTTGTTGTGTTGTTTTTAATGAGGAAAGCCGGTTTTAGGTGATTCGTCCAAAGCCCAATCGCCGGGAGGAAATGGTTCAATTGTAATCTGTGCTGAAGTACCATGTCCACCACCGCCGCCGCGTCCATCACCATGATGGAGTGCCGATGCAATTGGAAGTTTCAGACGAACAACACACCGGAGCTTTGTGCTGTAGATCATTCAAGCGTTTGAGTCAAGTCAATACTTTTTTTGACGGGTATCAAAAACATTTTTGATCGGTGTCAAGTCAATTCTTAATTAATTAATATACAATTATAGTCAAAAGTTCGAGAATTAATTGTCCAGGAAACACCTAGCTAGGTTAATCCTAACACTTAGTCGTGCTAAATGTGTGTGCGCTCGCTAATTGGCACCAGTATGTAAGTGGTGATAATATCACTCAGGTGAAAAAATGTTATACAGTTCAAGCACATATGTATGAGGCTCTAACCAGGATCGGCCAGTCCACAAAATGATTTATGCGCCGGGACAATTGATTTTTAGTGATTCATTACCTTATATTAGATTTTTAGTGATACTAGCAATCGACAAGTCAGTCACAAACTGTAACATCATAGGGCCACCTGACAGTGAGTCTTTGCCAAAGCTCTGACCACACCTAATAGAAAATTGTTTTCCACTAAATCTACACCATATCCATCTAGCAGAAAGCTTCTTTGGATGGTTGATAAAAAGGCTACAAGGATGCAAGCCAACACAAACCACTTAAATGGTAAGGTGAAGGCTAGAAAAAAATACACTGATGCATTGAAGTTAAGAGAATGGAGATGAACAAGCGAAGGTTCTCTGCTCACTCCCTTCTGTTAGTGATTCTGCTAGCAGTTCTAGTTGTTCTTGCTATGCCAACATCTCTGCTGAGACTCGGTGTAGGTGCGTTGAAGATCCTTGGCCGCCTCGTATTCATTTTTTACTTCAATTTCAATTTAGAAACAAATATTTCTTTACATGTGTACCGTACATCAGAGACTGGGGATGTAAACCATTTCCATTGTCTTGAGGGAAAAGAAACAAAATTTTCATCAAGAAGTGTTTCATCATCTGATTCATTGTAAATAAGCATAAGTTATTTTAAAGTTTCGTTATCACTTCATATTAGTTAATATGAAGTAAGAGCATCTCCAAGAGTGTCTTTAAATAAATCTCTAATTTTGTTTTAGAAAATTTTCTTTAAAAAATTAGCTCCAACAGAGACTTCATATGGATCTCAAAAATTATAGGTTCTCTAAAATTAAGATCTCATGCTCAAAACCGAGAATAGAGTCTTGGTTCTCTGAAATAGCTCCTGTCACCGTGAGAATTATTTTACCGCGAGGCCTACACGAAAAAAACATATTTGTGTGGTCTGCGCCTGCGCCGCCCGTCATCCTACATCTCGCCGAAAAAGCTTGCCGCTGCATTTTGGCGCATGTCACTGCCTGCATCAGTCGGCTACTCGGTTTAGTCACCCGTGTATATAAAAAATCGGTGCTGCTACTACTCAGGCATGCTGAAATCTCCAAACCTATTCATTTTTCACTGCTATGGATGTAGAATACCGATACAAACACGAGTTTTGTGATTGGAAAAGGGAAAATAAAGAAACAATTTTGAAAATCTGCCGTATCAATTTTTGATTTCATTCTTTTTAGAAATTCTCTAAATGAATTTTTTTGAGAATTGTTTTTTGAGAATTTGTTGGATATGCTCTAATTATGGAGCCAACATGTTCATCCATTATATGGGGCCCAAAATGAGCTTTCTCTGTGAATTACTTGTGCAGTTGTAAATGTTGTGCTCATATGATTTTTCACTACAGGGAGGCGTGCGTTAGGTGATCTTCATGGAGTTCAATCTACAGCGGCCATGCAACAAGATGCTAAGTTAGGTTCTCCGTGCGTCACAAACGATCCGTATTCTTCATGCCCACCTCTCTCCCCATGACATGTTGCAAATCTGCAACCTGTGCAGAAACAAAGCTCTATACTCAAGCCTCGCTGAATCTGTAACCATTCGATCACTCTCTCTCCAGCTTGTAAGGCAGGGGATTTTTGAGGCATATACTCCCTCATCCACGAATGTTTAGACCTATTTTATATTTTGATCTTTTTAAATAAGTTGTTTTAATCTGTAGTCTTTATGTATTCAAGATTTAAATAAGTATATAAATTAAATGTTTAATTGAAATCCGAGAGTCATGCATACATATACTTATTGATCTTTGTTACATACTATGAGTTAATTTTTTTTGTCTTGGTGACAAAAATAGGTCTAACTTTTGAAAGTTAGATGGAGGGAATACACTATTAGGTAATAAAGCTCCTTTGTATCACAAGAATTACGACGCAAACACATTTTTAGATTTATCCACATCAATCTGAATTCCATGTGTTTGCAACGGGTTTACTGAGAACTGCGCCTAGCGCAGTGGGCAGGGTCTGCGGTAGTGCGTCTAAACGACCTGCGTTCAAGTCCAGCAAACGTACTCACTTCTCTCTTAAAAATCGATATGAAAGCCCTTTCTTTCATATCCGCGAAAAAAAACGGGGCTTACTACGTTGCTTCCAGAAAATGCTGACCTTGTGTGTTGTATGGTGCATGTACCTACATGTAATTAAGTTTGAATAAACGAAGACATAGATTTGGTGAGCCGAGTATGAATCTTCCTGTATGTTTTCTGGATATTCCTGATGTTCTTGTAGAATGTGCTGCCAAGTGTGCAGCCTGTACGTGTATAACGCTGGAGTCAATCGAGCTAGAAAACTAGGCCAACTTTACAACTTTACGTTTGCTCATCGATATATTTGTATTAGCATTACTGGGAAAAGGGGCTTTAATCCTTCTGTTGTCTCGGTTATCGAACCGGAACTATAAAAGCTAGGTGAAATAACTTCCGGTTGATAACACCATCCGGGACTAAAGATAGTGGCGCCACGTGGCTGGCTCTGCTATCTTTAGTCCCGGTTGTTTTTTTCACTCGGGACTAAAGTTTCTTTTTTAATTTTTCTCCTGACTAGCTTGCTGCTTGTTTACACACACATATATATTTATACATATATATATGCAATACATAACACACATATATATAACACACATGTACATAACACACAACATCAAAGTTATTTTTTCAACGTCACAGATCGAATACAACAAAATACAACAACAAAATCATCCACAAATTCACACAAAACATCTAAACAAATCGTCCATAAATTCACACAAACCAAATCCACACAAAATCTATAACAAAAACCATTCACAAATTCAAGCCGATTCCGCTTGCCGTTGGCTCCCGCTGCGCGGCTCCCGCTCGCCGCCGCCATCTCCCCGCCGTCACGAGAGGAGGGGAGAGGGAGAGGGAGAGGGAGAGGGAGCGAGGGAGAGGAAGAGAGATCTAAAAAAATAGCTAAGTGTTGGATCGGTGGAGAAGACGATGTGCGCCATGGATATATATAGCCCGGATCTTTAGTCCCATTTGGTGACACCAACCGAGATTAAAGATATATTAGTCTTGGTTGGTGGCATCAACCGGGACTAAAGATTCAAATTTTTAGTCTCGGTTGGTGGCACCAACTGGGACTAAAGATAATTTCTCGCTATTTTTAATTCATCTTTAGTCCGGTTGTAGCCACCAACAGGGACTAAATATAATTTCCGCTATTTCCCGAATTTTTTGGTCCTGGCTAGGGTTAACAACCAAAAATTAAATAATTCATTAAATAAATATATGTTTAAAATAATAATAAGTAATGCATTAAAATTTAATCAAATAGAGGTAATCCTAGATATTTGCACCTCTCGTATGTCCTCTATATATTGTTCCTCTTTTGTCCCTCTCTATTTTTCTTTTCATCTTGTTGACCAAGACAGAAAAATTTGACTTTTTTTATTTTTTAATATTTTTCTTGACTTAGGAGCATACAAAAGGTAACCACAAAAAAATTTAAGCCTAAACAAGTGAAAGACGTGGCCGGTGAAAAATTAGAAGACGCGGTCAAAATCGGAAAAATCTTCCGAGCTCGAAAAGGCAATCTTCGAGTCATTTTGGGGAAAATAAAATCACCGAATGTGGCAAAGCGATGGATGAACGCATCCAAAATTTTTTTGATCGATTTTCACATATTAAATGTCTCGATCGGAGTTCGTAGACGAAAGTTATGGCCGTTTTAAAAAAGAGCTCAAATTAGAGGAAAAAGGAAACAATACGCGCAAAAACTTGTTACACGTACACAAACTAGACACGAAAGCTAGGTTTGATGGAAATAAAAGGGGAAACACACGAATTAGACTCTAACATGATCTAACCAAGTAACAAGACCTCGATCCAAACACAAACTCGACACGACGAACTCGAAACGAAATATGCTAAGGCTATGGCATGGAGGTTCTAGTGACAATACAACGGAAGGTATCCGAAGAAGTGATGTTCTTATCAATATTGTAGATCACTCGATTTGTATATTATCACCAAAACAATATATTATCACCAAAACAATATATTGAGAATTATTAGTTAATAATAATATGGTAATTTGTAATGACAATATAAGGATCAAAGCTTCCTTCTATCTTCAATCACCCACCCTCACATAACACCACCCCTTTTTCACTTACGAGATCCTCTCAAATTAATCTTAGGCCTTTTTAATCATGTAACAAAATCGTGCAACAAATTAATTTTATTCCTTTACAACAAAATCATGTAGCTAAGAAAACACATTCTTTTACTTTAGTCCCGGTTGGTGTTACCAACTAGGACTAAAGATCATTTAAATCTTTAGTCTCGGTTTGTAACACCAGCTGGGACAAAGATGAGATCTTTAGTCTTGGTGTTACAAACCGGACTAAAGATGACTGCGCATGACGATTCGACAAGAATTCAACCGGGATTAAAGATGATCTTTAGTCTTGGTTTATAACACCAAGCGGGACTAAAGATCTTAGAGACGCTAGTACAGAACCTTCCATCCGTAACGGGTCCAAATATGCCGGAGCACTTGGACCGTCGAGCGAAGTCATCTCAATCGGGCCATCATTTGCACCGTTGTAGATGTACTCGTACAGTCCCAATTGCAAATAGCCTGTCAGCGATGAAACTCATCGGTGATGGGCTCAAATGTAAGCCCGATTGAGATAACCTAGGATATCTCAATCGGGCCATAATACCAAGCCCGTCAGAGATGAGGGCCATCGGTGACGGGCTCAAAAATAAAGCCTGATTGAGATGATTTGGTAGCCCGTCACCGATGACTCATATCAGTGTCGGGCTTTCATTTAAGCCCGTTAGAGATGTCTGTGCCTCGTTACAGATGTCATTTAACTGGCCCGATTGAGATATAGTTCGGACACACTATAAAGCACCAGCAAGCTGTCTGAATTCATCCCACTGTTTACTTTTTTGGTGGGAGGTTGAAGGGGAGAATTTTTGTTATTTAAAAAAACAGGAATATATTAGAAGTAAGTATAAAAGTTGATTTTTTTTACAATTTAGTAGTATGATAAGTAAAGTTTTGTTAAATTTTTTAGTGATGGATCGAAGTTGGATGAATGCGACAACTTTAAAACGTCATTACAAGGAGTACAGAGATGTCGTTTTAAGTTTTATGAACGTCGCGAAGGAGGATAGGAGAAGAAGAAATACCAAATACATGTGTTGTCCATGTAGAGATTGCAAGAATGAGATTTTGTTTACTGGAGAGGAGGTACACTCTCACTTGATACAACGGGGATTCATGAAGGACTACACATGTTGGGTGAACCATGGAGAGATAGAATCGGATAATGGTGCACGAGCACGCATCGGTGCCGACAATCATGAAGATGAAGATGAGCGTGACATGTTTATTCCATCTCCATTGGGCGGTGAAATGGTTTATGTGGATCCTGATATGCTGCAAGAGATGTTACGTGATGTTGAGGAGCAAGCTCACAAAGAGAGAGATTCAATGAATTTCAGCCGTTTGGTCAGTGACTCCGAGACACCTCTATACGCCGAATGCAAGGCAAAGCACACCAAATTATCAGCTACCTTGGACCTAATGAAGCTGAAGGCAAGTGGATGGACGGACAAAAGTTTTAAGAACTTTTGAGAATATTGAAGGCCATGCTTCTGAAGAGAACACATTACTGAAACGACATATGAAGCAAAGCAGGTTTTGTGTCCCCTAGGGATAGAGGTTCGTAGAATTCATGCTTGTCCAAACGATCAGACATGTGGATCAACAGAGAACATACTACTCGCTTCAATGAATGGTTCAAGAATCGTATCGCACGATCGACCGATGACCCAACTGAGATAATACGAAGGTTGACAAGGGGCCCAAGCTAGGATGTTGACACATGGCAAGGGTATGATATCAATGGATACACATTCTACACCGTCACACAAGATAACAAAAGCACGGTGTAGAATAGTGGAGTACGTATAGATACATATCGGGATACTGGTGGATCGAACACATATTATGGCCGCATAGAGCTGATTTGGGAGATGAACTACGGGAGCTTCAAAGTCCCTTTGTTTCATTGCGGTTGGGTGAATATTCGAACCGGAGTTAAAGTCGACAAGGAAGGATTCACTTTAGTGGATCTGGCCAAGGTTGGATACACCGACGAACCATTCGTCCTAGCCAAGCAGCTCGAGCAGATTTTCTATATAAAAGACCCCGCAAACAAGAAGTGCACGTTGTTAGGGATGGCAAACGAAGAATTTTTGGGGTTGACAACATCGTTGATGAAGAAGAATACAACCAGAATCTTCATGTGAGACCTCGATCGAACTTGACGATGATCCAGAAGACGAAGTGGCATACACTCGCTCGGACCATTCGGAAGGCATATCCTTGTAAATATGATACTGATTTTGGAGACGACGGTATGGAGGTGGACGGCGAGCCGCACCAACCCCTCTGCCAAAAAGTTAAAGAAGGCGAGATCTTCTCCACCCGACATCAGCAGAAAGGGGAGAGGAGTAGGCAAGGTGCAAGGGGCCAAGAAAAAGCTTGATCTTGGCAAGGCGTCATCAGCTCCGAATACTTTCACAATAAGCATACCATTGGTCGGAGACGACACCTTATCAAGGATGGGACCTGCATGCAAGGAGTTGCACGGGTACTACATGGAAAGGACCAACATAAAGAGGAAGCATAGAGAGACCTCCATGTTGGGCTACCACGATAGTCGGCCGTTCCTCGGCCCTACTAGCTTCATTGCCGTAGACTTCCAAAATCTATGAGACCTCTTCAGGGTGCGAGCGGTCGACACCAACCTCCTTAAGTGCTACTCTTTGTAAGTATTTGTGGGTATGAGATATGATAATAACTGTCCATATCTGACGCTAACCCGGACTCTGGTCTTGCTTGTAGGTTTACCTGGAAGCAGGTCCAAAAAAACACCCTTTGTTGCCTTTCTCGATCCATTTATCGTCAACGAGACAAATATGCAAAACGATCGAGTGCCATGGTAGAATATATCAAGTGCTTGTATACCCGTCAAGACACGGACTTCCTTATGTGTGCCTACAATCAACGATAGCGTGTACCCTACTTAGAATCAAATGCGCGACTCGTATAGCTTTAGTATTTACCTTGCAATTTAATAATGTCGCAGGGGTCATTGGATTTTTCTGGTAATAACGCTGAAATGGAGTTTGGTACACTACCTTAACTCTAATATAAAGCCAAAAATATACAACTGGTCCAACATCGAAGTTGTCTTGAACGAGGCATAGGACCTGTACGTGGCAAAAGGTGGGAGGCATAAGGATGGGCATCCCAAACTCGGTCACAAAAAGACTTTTCAATTAAACAACAAGTGGGTGACCGAGTGTGGGTTCCACGTCCGCCATAACATGCGAATCTTAGCGGACAAGGTGACATTGCCCGACCTTGAGGTGTGTTTACAATTGTTTATATACATAGGATGACAACTTTCCAAGTATGTGGACTAACTTGGCGCCTCACATGCAGGTTAAACTATCAAATATTCCGGATAACAACTTTGATATCATTAGAGAAGAGATAACACAATTCATAATAGATGATATATTGTCTCCAAAAGGAATGTTTAGAGTAAGGTACTAGGTAGCTCGATCGACTCGAATGGTAGAACATTTGCAATGACAGTGTGACAAACATTTGATTTTTGTAAATATTCTTTGTAATACAATTCTGCACGTTGTTTCTGTATATACTTGCTTTTCTTTATAATATATTTTTGCAGGTTTTGATGCATCTCTAACTAAATTATTTCGCTCGATGATGAGCTGGAGCCGTTCGGACATGTTGCAAATTGCAACATCAAAACACGGTTCAAAATATTTAGGTGTGTTGTAGGCTGGGTGGCTTTCAAAGATGTCCGCATCAAACCTTGTGTCACGGGGCACAACGGACATATTTTGGAAGCCACCCGACCTACCACAACACCTTATACTATTACATATATAGTCTAGTTGTTCTGAGAGAAAAAAGTAAAGACCATTTTGAAACTATAATTGTTCTTTTTTTGGAACTACACTTGTTACTTTTTGGAACAAAACAACCATCTACACTTGTTTTTTTAGCGGTACACTTGTTCTTTTTTTTGGTTCTTACACATGTTATTTTTGCAAAAATAAATAGCCATCTATACTTGTCTTTTTTTTTCTATTTTTGGGGTTAGTACACTTGTTATTTTGTTGTGGCTATGGCTGTGGAATATATATGTGAATGGATATGGTTGTGGCTGTGATGAATATATATGTGAATGGATATGGATATGGCTGTGGCTGTGATGAATATATATGTGAATGGATCAACTTGCTGCTGTGACTGTGATGAATATATATGTGAATGGATCAACTTGCGGCTGTGGCTATGATGAATGGCTGGGGCTGGGCTGTGATGATATCTATCCATATTTTGCAGCTGGCATGGCTAGCAAAGGTCTGAGGCTAGCCAAAAAATAAATTTTATTTTTTGAATAATAAACTCATCCTTGACGGGCATAGTGAAAAAACCCGATAGAGATAGGACATCCGCAACGGTCTCAACCTAAAAGCCCGATAGAGATAGATAGGACATCCGTGACAGGCTACTTAAGCCCGTTAGAGATATGTCATCCGTGACGGGCAACAAACCGGGACATTATTTGACTCCGTGTTTGGTCAACCATATCGGTGATGGCCCGGTAACTACGGCCCGTTAGAGATGAGTGTCATCTGTGACGGGCTTAGAACTAGGCTCGATTGAGATGTGTCATCCGTGACGGGCGTTCAACCCCACTAGTTTGACTTTCAAACTCATCTGTGACGGGCATTTTTTGGCCTGATTGAGATAATGTGCATCCGTGACGGCCTTGTGCCCGTTAGAGATATTTTCTCGCATCAGTGACCTTGCAGAGTGATGGGAAGCCAACCCGATAGAGATGAGAGTTAATGCCCGTTAGAGATAGCCGATGCCGGCGTAGTGAGAGCTGATGCCTTTTTAAACCGGGACTAAAAATGTTTTGATCAACCAAAGATCGTTTCTCCAGTAGTGTAGACAAATTTGGTTATAGGACGTGGTGACTTCGTGAAATCAGACATAAGATCTTCTTTGATAGTAGCGAGTGGCAGTTGTCTCAGTTAGTATTCATCGTGTAACCTAGCTAAAAAGGATCCGCGCGCCAGTGAATATGTCCCAAAGAGTTATAAAAGAAAATCCCAAAGGGTGCCTGTTCGCGTTCATCGATGGCAATTTATAGAACCAGCTTGTTGATAGTGCTAAAACATAGATTTCTATATAAAAGAATGTTGTGTTAAGTTAATTACTTCATCTTCCAGTTTACTTGCAAACATACTTTTAGCAATACTAGCACACAGTACATTTCAAAATGTAAGCACGACATCTTTTGCAGTTATGTTTCAAAATTGATGGATCGCAATGTATTTAAAGAATTGACACAAGAATAAGCACTGAGGCAGAAAGTGGCAAGCCAGTCACGAACTGTAACTTAAAAGGGCCACATGCAGTGAATGTTTGCCATAATTTCCTAACCCGCTTCTTTTAGTGGTGTTTTACAAAACTGTAGAACCAATCTAAACTGTTTATTTTTTTCTAGTCCAATAGATTAATTGTACCTATTTATACTATCACATTAACTATTGTTAGTAGAACTCAGAAATCAATGGTTGATATTACTCATACTGACGATAATACTTGTAACAAAATATGGTGCGTCTAGGTGGCTGATCTTCCGATAGGTTTGATTTGGCGACGTCAAGACATTGTTTTGAGGCTTCCGATCAGCGATCGTCACCTTATAACCGCTACATTCACACGTTTAGTTGTTATCAACCCGCTCTCATCGTATTTTCTCACCACGAAGGTTTTATATCCCTGCAAGCAATCGAATAAACTTACAAAAGGAAGAACACAATCTGAATTACAGATGAAAAATAAGCACTTAAAGTTAATGTTCCATAAACTGTACTTGTCAACGACAAAACGGTGGCATATGACGACAGACTAATATAAGCAAAACCCGACTTTAAACAACGACGACTAGTGAATATATATGATTAAGGACGTCCTAGGGATAGTACTAGAGCACACTCCCCTTGGGCTTAGCCTATGACACAATTACAAGGCACAAGGCTCAAAAGAGACTTGGACTAAAAAAATTACATAACTTATTTAACAGATTCTGACTGCTCATGAAAAATTTTAACATGGAGCCAGAACCATCCGAAAGTAAACTCCATAAGCTTTCTAAAAAGTACTTATGAGCCCAAGAATCCTTCTCAATCAACAGCTAGGTCCGTTTGAAGTCGATGCTAGGAGACCTGAATCTGAGTCCAAAACATGCTTCATCTTTTGTCTTCTATGGATAAAAAATGACGTAGTGAAGTAGGAGTAAACTTGGGGAATGTCTTGGTTTGGTCCCCAGTGAACGATTATCCATGTATTCCTTGCGCTCGATCACTTTACTTCCACTTAAACAAGTACCTCTGCACCTCTGCAAATGAGAACATAGGTGCAATATGTGTGTTTAAATATACAATAGTAAATCTTACTACATAGAACATATGTATCTTTGATTGATGAATAATTAGATAGCCATGATAATATCTGAGCTAATGATGTCCTCGTTAAAATACTACTAAAAAGAGCACCGTAAAAATGCAAATGCCATATTTCTTTTAAAATAAGAGAAGCTCTGTTCCCAACCACATGTAATGGAAGATTCTTTACATCATATCCATCCAGAGGGCTTCTTCAGATGGTCTATTTAAGAGGTACCAAGAAGCAACTACGCATGTCAAAACAACTCAGCTGAGTGACAAGGTAAAGGATAGAAAAAAACAAGGGTGAAATTACAAGGATGAACAAGCAACGATTCTCTGCTCACTCTCGTCTCTTGGTGACTGTGCTAATAGTTCTAGTTGTTCTTGCTATGCCAACAGCTTTACTCGGACTCGGTATAGGTATGTTCAAGATCCTTTTAGCTCCAATTTTTACTCCTCTAGCTTCAATTTAAGAAACAACAGTTCCTTTGTACCGTGGTTAAATATTACTCTCTCTAGTCAAATATGCTTGACGTTGAGCTAAGCTTTGCTCTCTCGACGTCAAATAAATTTGACCGGAGGGAATATAATATCTTAGGAAAACATTTCGAGAAGGCAGGTTTTGTACTGCTTTGATCATCGACTAATGTTCTCGGCTCATGATTTAATTGCCATGTATTTAATTAGCTGTTGATCAGCTTCAAAGTTTTTGTTAACTATGAAGCATACAGGTTGATAAAAAAATGTGTTGGTTGGAATTTATGTCTGCTTGTATGGTTTTCCTGTTAGGGAGGCGAGCTTTAGGTGATGCTGGTCATGCTGGAATCCAAGCCGAGCCTGGTCCCTCATGCTACACACCCGATCCGAACAACCCTCGATGCGAACATCCACCATTATCTCTCTCACCATGATATATGTTGTAAATTCGCAACTTGTGAAAATCAAAGCTAGCCTGCACACATAATTCGAAATGAGGCTTTTGAGTGGCCATGGTTACACTATTATTAGGCAAATCTCCGTTTGTAACACCAAAGTTCTGAATGAAAACGTTTTAGGTTTGCCCAGACCAGATATCCATGTATTCGAAACGAGGCTTGATACGTTTTGTCAGACAATGTAGTGCTCTGTTTGCACTGGTGCATTACTGTACCTGCATACTTGTGTTTAAATAAACGACGAGATGAATTTGTTGAGCCGAGAAGATATATTGTATACAATAATAATTATATGCATGGATACAGAAAGAAAGTAAGAGTTGCATATAAAATTCAATTCTACTTTCAGTTTCATATTATAATCATAATTGTTTTATAGAAATAAAAATATGAGTTGTATATCAAATTCAATTCTATTCAAATTTATTGTTGTGCAAAATTGTGCGGAGAAGTCTGCAATGTAAGATCGAATACCCAAGAACCAAACCTACCGAGAGGTGAATGGTAGGTATACCAAAAATTCAAACTTTTAACAGAACTAAAAGTTACCCTCAAATTTAATAAAGTTCTGACGAAGTCTAGTGTGATTGCCACATGTGCGCCGGTCAGACCGCACCTATGCCACCGGTACGATTAGAGTGAAGACGCCGGTCCAACCGCTCCTTGAGCCATCGTCACTTGAAGTCGCTGCCGGTCTGACCGAATCGACGCCAGCGGTCCTGACCGCCACCTTTTTTCGGTCGATAGTCGAATCCGAGGCAAACACAAATCAATGAACTCTCGAAAGTACATCAACTTTATTGTTTCTAATTATATTTGCAAAGTGTGACATCAACACTCCCATCCCGCCTAGAAATTTAGCCAAATTTTCATACTATTTTGTGTATAAATCCCTATCCAAGAATTAAGCCGGTACCGTTGATGAGAAATTCGATTTCCATGCATTAGCCCGAGCGATTTGCTTTACTCTAGTGCGGGTCCATGTTGGTCGCCTTTGGTGAAGTTTGGGCATGCCAGTTGGTTTGATCCTGTAACCAACAAAAAAACAAGAAATAGGCATTTAGGTTAGGATTAGATCCTACTCGATCGGCTAAAGGCATCAATAAACGTATAATCGTTATCCCAACACACATTTAGACTAAATGATTGGGATAGATCGATAGTATACCGAGACAGTATAAACCACTTAGATCTAAAAGTGCATTAGTATAAAAATTATATGCATTCATAACCCAGCCGATGTCGCAGATCTAATGTTAATAGGCTAATACTCTGATATATTTTATAAAAAGATATCAATCTGAATCAAATGTGATAAACCTAGATCAATCAGCTGTTGATATTACTCAATGGATTGATACCGGCTTAGGGCATTTGATTATATTGTGATCTTAACATAAAAGGCAACTCTAATACATCTAATAGCAATTAATACTAAAAAGACGATTAAAACAGGTAAGGCTGGTTGAAACCCCAATACTGTCTCTAATGGAAAACATTATGTTGAACAGATCTACATATCTCTAAAAGCAACTTAACAAGTCAATTTGATGCATCATTAAGTACAAAAAGAAATACTAGGTCTATATAAGCTAATGAGAACCCCTCTAGACGATGGACACGCCATATAATCTAAATTAACCTCTAGATCTAGCTCTATCGGTTGTTGTCTTCAGAGAGAAATCAGCCGATGGCGAGATAGATCTAGACATTGTTCTAGATTATATGCCGCATATGATAACCTAAGCAGTTTATAACATCGAAATCAGAGTATCATTACGATGGAAGCACTAACCCCGATGATACAAGCCACTTGTAACAAGGAATTACCTCATCCGGAGATCGAAGCCGATGCAGCCCGAGCAAGAGCAAGAACTTGTTGAGAAAAAGTAAAATGAAAAGGTTTGGCGATGCGCTGAGATTGTATTGATTATGTGATATATATTTTTACTAGCCCTCGGGTCTTATTTATACCCGATTACAACAGTGTCCGTGTAGATCACGGTTTCTATTCTATCCCCTATTTACGGTACGACAATATCTCGGGACGGAGTCCCATGTCGCGTTACAAAAGGGATATCTATACAACTTCCTACTTTACAGATGCAATTGTCGTTACAGGACCTTATCCATAGATGGCAATATCTTTAACGAACTCTTGGGAACCGAATCCAATATCTATCTTTAAGCTTCCTTCTCGGGACCGGTTCCTCCTTCATCTCCTAATCGGAATCGGCTATCGGCTGTTCTGTCGACTCGGTCTTAGCCGACGCTTCCCAGCTGATTCGGACTTAGCCGATGCGGACTCGCTTCTCCGCGATTGTGTTCCCGATCGGATTCCGCTTCAAACCTGGGGATTTGGTTACCAAATTTGGTCGTTAACACATGCCCCCAAGTCCGTGATATGAGAATGTTGCGGATTTGACGCAATTTCAAATTTGGCTCGATCGAAATCGAGTCTTTCTCGGCCGTTACAAAGAAACCCTTTAAATAACGTCCCTTCGCGCCAAACAAATCCACGCCGTTACTTTTACGCTTCAAGCCCTAGCCAAACAACTTCCTCGGCCTTCTTCGGCGATTACATCGACACCGAAGAACACATTCACCGGCGAACCCCTTTGCGGCGGCGATCTCCCCCAGCAATGGCATCCTCCAGTACCTGCCCCGACGCGACCCAAGCGGAATACCTTGAGGTAAGTCTCATCGGCTGTAGCTTCCTTTTTACCGCGATTTGGCTATTTACCTCCTGTAACTTGCTTTTTTCATCTTTCAACAGGTAGCATCTTTCCCACCAAATCGCAATCCCAGACCTCCTCCATTCCAATCAATTTCTATTAGGCCCAATCGGCAACTCGAACCCCTCTGAATTTATTAATGCCGAGACCAACCGGATCCCTTTTAGGTTTTCCACCCCCAATCTAGTGTATTGGTCTGGTGCATTCAAATCATGGCCCTCAACGGACAAGTCATGGCCATCTTGGTATCTAAGGATATTGGCTAGGAAGCAAGCTCACTGGGATGAACTGGGAATAGGTCAATGCCTAGCCCTGACAATAGCCGATACACCTAAGGACGAGCCCCTTATGCCTTTGCAGCTACTTTTGGTCGATACCACGAAAGCATTCTGTTTAGACAAGGGCCGATGACACCGACACTCTTAGACGTGGTCATGATCACAGGGCTAGACATTACCTCAACAGTTGAACCCATCGGCCTCAACACCAAGTGCCAACACAATTTCAAGACCAAGAGCATAGGGGGTTGGAATGGCTTCATAGCCATGAATATGAGGGATGACCCGATATCTGATAGGGAGCATGCAACTTTCCTCCTCATATGGTTGGAGGAGTTCATGTTTTGTGGGTCAAGCTGCAGTCCAACAAGCACTTGGCAGCATATAGCCGAGGCTTTGGTTGATAAGAAACAAATCCCTTTAGGAAAATACCTCCTCGGCTACCTTTATCAGACATTAGGCAATGCATCGGCTAAGCTTGCCTCCAAACAAGCCATCGGTACAGAGGCCCTTGGTGGTTGCTACTGCTATGGTTGAATCTCCATACCTACAAAGTTGCACAAAGGCCGAGTCTTCTTGAAGCCTATTTCCCCTTGGCCGAACCATGATTCGAGGATGATGAAGAAGTGACGACTTGCCGATGCTGTCATTTGGAGAAGCGGCCTCATCTTATTCCGGATCAAGCGTCGGTGATCACTTCAAAAATTGGTTCAACAACTTCTACAACGGCTTTCCAACTTCTTTAAGAATCTAGTTTGCTTATGAAAACTTCGAGAAGTTCATGTCCCTAGACGACCTCGGGCTAGATGAAATCAACTCGAAAAATATGAGAAGCCGAGGAAATCTATGTGGTGACCATATCCCCTTGCATCCTTCCGTCGGCATCCATCGGAGAGGAATGTGCATAAGTCTTATGAGTTCTACCACACCATGATCGCTGCTAGACAGCTTGGTATGGGTCAGCGCTGATCGGCTTATTTTACTTGGACAAGATTCAAGCAAGAGGCAAAATTGAAGGAGCTATCATGATGCGTCGGCTGCTTGACATCCCGGTCCTCCTACGGCGTATCGACAATATTGATTTGGAGTAATAAGGACAACCATCTTCACCGATGGTGGAATGGATGGAAGCTTCAATTGTTCCATCATCGGCTTCAATGTATTTAACAATCGTCGACCAGACGATTCCATTGGTAAGTGTCTTCTTCCCTTAATTCCTTTCCTTCGTTAACGACCAAATTTGGTAACCAAATCCCTAAGTTCAAGGTCGGAATTGAAGTGGAATCGGATCGGGAAAGTGATCTGCGGAGAAACAGAGGACGCATCGGCCAAGATCACATCGGCTGGGAAACCAGTCGGCTAAGGCCGAATCGGATAGGGACAGTAGATAGCGATTTCGATTGAGAGAAGCTTGAAGGAAAAAGGAAGATTCGGTTCCCAAACGTTCGTTAAGATAATTGCCATCTATGGATAGAGTCACTGTAACGGCAATTGTATCGTAAAATAGGGATTTGTATAGATATTCCTTTTGTGAGACGACATTGGGGCTCGTCGAGATATTGTCGTACTTTAAATAGTGGATAAGATAGAAACCGTGTCTTACACGGATATTTGTTATGCTGGGTAGAAATAAGACCCAAGGGCTCTTTGTAAAATATACACACGCCAATACAAACTCGGCGCATCACCAAACCTTTTCTTTTAGATGAGTTCTTGATCTCGCTTAGGGCTGCATCAATCTCGACCCTCGAATAAGGTAAACGCTTGTCATTAGTAGTTTGTATCGTCGAATCTAGTGCTTACATCATCATGATACTCTAGATTTAATGTTATAGACTGCACAATTTATCATATACGGCATATAATCTAGAGTAATATCTAGATCTATCTTGCCATCGGCTCATTTCTCTCGGAGCAGTGGCCGATAGAGCTAGATCTAGATGTTGTACTAGGTTATATCTTTGTATCCACCGTCTCGAGGGGTTTATATCGGTTCATATAGATCTAGTACTTCTTTTTGTACTTAATGCTGCATCATCATGACCTATTAAGTCGCTCTTAGAATTATTAAGATCTATTCGGCTGGATGTTTGTCATTAGAGACAGTGTTGTTTTAGTTATCTTTTAGCATTATTTACTATCGGATACATTAAAGCGCCTCTTATATTAAGATCTTAATGCGGTTAAATGCCTAAGCCGGTATCAATTTGTTGGCATCAGCCGACAAATGATTAATCTAGGTTTAGCGTATTTAGGTTAGATTAATATCTTTTTGTAAGATGTATCGGAGTACTAGCCGATTCACATTAGATCTGCATCATCGGCTAGGTTATAAACACATATATTTATTATCTGATGTATATTTAGATTAAGTGGTTTATATTGTCTCGGCTTAAATGATCTATCCCAATCACTTAGTTTAAATGTGCTTTGGGATAACAATTATATGTAGGTTGGTTCTACGAGCCGATTCGGTAGGATCTAACCTTAACCTTAATGTATGTATCTATTTATTTCTTGTTGGTTAGCAGATCAAACCAGCGCACGCCTAGTTCATCGAAGGTAGCTAAGGATGGACCTCCACTAGAGTTAAGCAAATCTCCCGGGCAGCGCGTGGGAAAGATTTCTCATCAACACGCTTCTTGGCACGCAGGTGGGACCATCAACTCGGCTAGAATGCGGTAACAAAGTCGATGTGATGGTTAACATCAAGAGCCCCGAGATCAACGAGGAGAACATGATTCTGTCAAGAAGGAACAGTTGTCGGTTGAGCAATTGGCCGACTACAAGAAGATGGTGGAGGAACTGCAGGCCAACTATCTACAATCTTTTGCACGGACCGAGGTATTGGGTCGTCCACCAGAAATACAAGTTCAGCATGGACGACTTCAAGGCATCCTCCTCAGACGATACAAAAGGAAAACATAAAATGGAGGAGCCGAGGCAAGAACAAGACGAGTCGGGACTACATACTTTTCAGGACCGAATTGACTCGGCTGTGCATCACGCTCTCGTGAATCGAGTGGCATCTTGGTCAACACCCTCAACAACATGATTGCCACTTTGTGGTCAGCTCGAAGATTGCCGATCAAGCGCAGCGGGGGCGACTTATTTCACCGATGGCCGTTCCCAACTACGGGGTCTTGGCAGCCTGAGAATCGGCCGATGCCACCACCGGTCACAGCGGGGCCACCGGGAGGAGTCCTCAATCGGCTGAATGCATGCATCGGCTTCAAGGCCGCCGCCCGTCGTAGGGAGGCCAGCATGACCAACATTACGGCCACGGACACCGCCACCTCAATATCGGCAAGCACCGTGCAATACAATCAATATGAGCCGATATAGCAAGCCCAAGATAACATGACCTGGGCCGATTTGATTGCCGATGTCATGAGCGATCAATTCGGCCTCAAACCGAAAGAGTCCGGCAATATGTATCGGTTCCATACTCGAGAACATTTTGAGAGGGTGCCACTACCCAACCGATACAAAGTCCTAGATTTCTCCAAGTTTTCAGGGCAAGACAATACTTCTACATACGAACACGTTAGCCGATTCCTAGCGCAATGCGGGAGGCATCGGCTCTGACGCCCACGAGGGTTTGCTTATTCCCGCTCTCGCTATCGGGATCGGCCTTTACATGGTTTTCTTCACGCCTTACAATTCCATCCAGAGAGTGGGCCGATCTCGAGAAACAATTCCACAGCTACTTCTACACCTGGCAACCATGAGATGAAGGCATCGGACGACAAGCATTAGGCGAGAAGAATGAGGAGTCGGTTCGGGACTACATTCAAAGATTGAGAGAGATGAGGAACCCATCGTTATAGCCTAGTCTTTGTCCAATTCTCGGTTAGCCGATTTGGCTTTTCATGGGCTCGCGTCACCGATCCGTGAAAGGTTTTTGGCTCAAGACTTCGATAGCTTGGCCCATCTCGGCGCGAGAGGTGACGACCCACGAGCAAAGATTTCGAGGAATCAAGGAAGGCCATCAAAAGGTTGCCCACATCGTTGTCGGGACCGACTCGAAACAAGTGACGATGACACGAAGTTGTTGTAGCCGAATGGACCAAAAATAAAAAGTCATCGTTTGCCAATGGCTCGCTGAAAACGGCTAAGGAGGAAAAGTACGACTTCGACATTACCAAGGCCGATAGGATCTTTGATTTATTCCGAAGGAGAAGCAAATTTAGCTTCCTCCCAACCACACGATCCCATCGGGTGAAGAGCTCAAAAGAAGAAGTATTGTAAGTGGCACAACGTAAGGTTTTTAGGCAGCAAATCCAGTCGGCTATTGAGGCCGGGAAGCTAAAATTTACCAATTCACCTCGGCCAATGAAAGTTGATGGCAACCCCTTCCCGATCAGCATGGTCCAGGCCGGCCCGGGCGGCGTCGGCGGGAAACGAATGACGTACAGCTTAGTTGAAGCTCTCAAGGGAGCCAAGGCAGAGAAGAGGCCGACTGAAGATCAAGCTGCGTCAGTCAACATGGTGCATCCAACCGGCCGATCGGTCGATTGGTGGACAATTCGCATGGATAGCCGACGCCACTTCCGGCATGCGGTTTTGGCAAGAAGAGGAGGCACAGCGCGGCAAACCATACGTTAGGGAACCCGAGGTCGGGGCCTCCGAGTTATCATACACCACAACGATCGTGACCACTTAGCGGCGTTGCGAGTTCCGATTAGTGCTAGGAATCGGGGATGAGGCTTGCGATGATAGACAACCGCACGGCTTGTTGTGAATATCATGAAGACGAATATAGGGATCCGCCGATACAAAGCCCTGCCCAATTCGTCCCCAGGGCCATGCAGCTTGACCAGAGGCGGCAATCGGTACATGATAAGCTTGGGCCAATCCACCAAGACTTCTTCGAAGACGAAGACAAAGACGAATACCACAAAGAAGAAGTGAAGACGAGCAATCGGCTAACTCACAATGGTGCCCTTCGACCTCTTCACTAAAACACGAAGAGAAGAATTCCAAGGTTAAAAAGCGAAGGGCGGGGAAGAAGAGGTCCAACAGATGATTCGGCATCAACAACGTCGGCGGGGCAAGAAACGAGTGGCGCCCCAAGAATGAGAACACCCTAGCCAGACGAGAGCGCGGCCGACCAAGCCGAAGGGCGACTAAAGGAAAAGGGAAATCTTGCATCGGTCAACATGGTTTTCATATTGCCGGCCAAATTTGGCGCCACGAGGCCGATGCGAGATAGTGTTGAAGATGCCTTTGCGAAACTAGCATTCTCTCGGAACAAGCCATTTTTGAAAACCAGGGGACCGACAATCGACACCTCAAACCACTATACGTGAAAGGATTCGTTAACGAGAAGCCGATGTCAAAGATGCTAGTCAATGAAGGGGCAAGAGTTAACCTCATGCCCTATGCCACTTTTTGGAAGTGGGCAATGGGCCGAAGACCTAATCAAAATCGAACATGGTGCTCAAAGACTTCGGCAACCCATTGGAGGCCAAGGGCGTGCCAAGCGTCGAGCTGACCATCGAGAGCAAAACCGTGCCCACAACATTCTTTGTCATCGACGGGAAAGGATTGAAGGGTTACGCAGAGGCTACGCTAGCCGAAAACAAAACTTTTAACCACGCAAACCAGGAACACTTGCAAGTAAGGGCCGATAGATCGTTACCGATTGGAGTATGCAGCGGAAATAGCCAATCGGGGCTATCCGATCCGGAACTCCGTGTAGCCGATTCCACCGCAAGCCGACACTGATTCCGGGGACAGCGGATTCGTCAATCAGCCGATTCACGGAGTCGTCCGGTCATGTTCTTGCGCCTTGCTCCGATGCGCCCGACCGCAGCCGATCCGAAGCCGATCAACAGCTCGCAACGTAGCAGTACCTCTACCGGTATCCACATGTCCAGGGGACAAAACGCCGAACACCCGTGTGCTAGCACGCGATGCAAGGCTAGGCTCGAAGGTGGGAAGGGTTTCCGTGGAGATTGATCTCGACGACTTCTAAAGCCACGTGTGATGAGATTGATTTCGGCGCAATCAATTGACTTGATGTCCACTTCAGCTCTCCACCCCTCACCCCTTTATATAGAGTTGGCCGACTGGGACTCGTGGCCGATCAGGACTCTATTTTGAATCGGATCCTATCCGAATCTCATAGAGTTGGCCGCCCATACGTCGTAAGCCCATAGGACTCTATCCGATTGGATCCCTATCCGATCGAGCCGTATTCGAGTCCAACTCGAATGCACACGTTCTTATCCTTAAGCGTGCGACCCTGATAGGTTCGGGTATACTCGGTTTCGGCTATAGTCTAACTTAGCCGATCGTCGGCTCGAGTCCAACTCAGCCGACCGTCAATAGCGGCGCCTAGCAGCACATATTGACACCATAGTATACAAGAATAATATCGGCTCCGAACTCCGTAATGTGTACACAAATCCCTTTGCCTCACGATACCGTTAAGCTATAGGCAAGATGTGTGCCATCTCTTCAATAGCTTAACCTTTCACTCGAACCATATTGGATTATCTATCTCGTTGATTGACTCCTCAATCAACTTAGCATGGCCATGCATTTCCATAATCCATTACCTCGAGGGCCCAGAGATATCTCTCCAAAGGAGGGGCAAATTCCATCTTGATCACTCACATCCCACTCCATGTTTCATAGCAAACCCAAAAACTACCTTTATAACTACCCAGTTACGGAATAGCGTTTGGTAGTCCCAAAGTAGGCTACTACACATGTTGGAATCCATGGTGATCTCGAGGTCTAAGGACTTTGTACCAACACTACCTAAGACCAACTAATGGCACATTAATTCTGTAGTGTCTCATGGTGGGTCTATCCAACAATGTGTTCTCCAACACATGTGTCCATGTTTATTGATTTGGTATCTCCATACCCATGATCTATGAGACATGATCATCAATCAATAAACATGCCGATCTTAGAATCATATTTGTTCCAATAATATGATATATGATCAGGGATCATTTAGAAATAGATTTATACATATCGAGTCTCATAAATAAGTCACGTACTAATTGATCAATACAAGACGTCTATTTTATGGAACTGAATAACACTTTATTCATAAATACATAAACATTGATGTGATATCCAACATCTCCATGTTGCCTCTAGGGCATATCACTAACAGGGATCTTAAAACCTGCTACTTGGGAGGGACTGGATCCATGTGAACTGCTGCGTCCCTTCCACAATGCATCAAAGTCCGATCCAATGGCAAGGCGACAAGATTGAAATCATGCCAGCCGATAGGTCGATGAACGTCTCTATTGTCGATTTGCCTCTTTGGAAAATCGAGCGGTATCAATTATGCAATCCAAGGCAAAATCGGCTAAGCCGATTTTCTAAAGGTGTCTGATTCTGTCATACAACCTATTGGAGACGAAGAGCCTCAATTATTGCTTTGAGGGCATCATGGAGGGCTCGAACGTCTTTTTGACGAGAAATTTCTCTCACGCGCGGCACAGGAGATCTGCAACTCCGGTCGGAGTCCTTCTCGGCTACCTATCTTTGTTCGAGGTGTGCCGATTGGTTTGATCTGTTAACCAACAAGAAAAATAGAGATATATGCGTTAAGTATTAAGTTAGATCCTCTTGGATCTTGTAGAGTCAATCTACATATATATGCTATTCCAAAGTATATTTAAACTAAGTGACTAGAATAGATTGGTACATTTGCCAAGACGGTATAGCCACTTAACCCAAATATACCACAGAATAACAAATACATGTTTTAACAAACTTAGCTAGATGTCATAAGTCCAAGCGTGAATCGGCTAGTACTCGATTTATCTTATGAAAAGATATTGATCTAAGCTAAATGCGCTAAACCTAGATCGATTAGGCTGTCGGCTATAGCGGACAAGGCGATTCCGGTTTAGGGAATTTAACTAGAGCAAGATCTTAATATAAGAGGCGCAGTTTTAATAATCTTGATAACGAATATATCAAAAGAACATTAAAGCAGATATAAGGCAGGCTGAAACTCCTGCCTTGTCTCTAAGTAGAATACATCTAGCCGAATAGATCATAAAAGCTCTAAAAACGACTTAATAGTTCAATGTTGATGCAACATTAAATATAAAAAGAACAATCGATCTATAGTAGCTGATGTAAATACCTCGAGGACGGTGGATATCGCATATAATCTAGGTCAACCTTTAGATCTAGCTCTATCAGTGTCGATCCACACGATGATAAATGAGCCGATGGCGAGACAGATCTAAACATTGCTCTAGATTATATGCAATATATGATAACTAGTGCAGCATAAATCATCGAATTTAGAGTGTCATAACGATGGAAGCACTAAATTCGGCGAAATACACTACTAATGACAAACACTTACGAACTTGGGGATCGAAACGATGCGGCCCGAAGGTGGATCGGTTGTTCGTACGAAGAAAAAGGAGGCGATGCTCCGAAGGTTGTATTGATTGTGTTGAATGAATAATTACAAGGATCTCGGGTCCTATTTATACCCAAGATAACATTATCGTATCAGACACTGGACTCTATCTAAACTACTATTTAAAATATGACAATATCACAGGAAGGACCCATGCGCATTACAATAAACAGTTTAAACAAATTCCTAATTTACGGGGTACAATTCACATTCTGAGGACTCTATCCATAGATGGCAATATCTTTTAATACATAATTTGGAAACCGAATCCTCTATTTATCTTCAACCACTTTCACTGGAAATGGTTTTGCCTTCTCGTGACTCAAGCATCGGCTGTCGGTGCCTCTGTCCGATCCGGCCTCGACCGATTGACCTCGTAGCCGATCATTACTCGGCCCGATTTGAGCATAGCCGCGCAGCCTCGCTTCTCGCGATTATTCCACCAATCCAATTCTGCTTCAATTCGACCTTGAACTTAGGGATTTGGTTGCCAAATTTGGTCGTTAACACATCTACGGCAAGGACATCGCGGGCGACGACGATGGCAAGCTTGGGCAAGGTTTTATGTTGGCCGACGAGCTAGAAGAAATTGATATAGGTCTGGAGATAGGCCTAGCCCGACATACATGAGTAAAAAATTGTCTTCTCGTTGTAGATCCCAGCTCATTGATTTATTAAAGGAATATAAAGATTGTTTTGCTTGGGAATATTTCGAGATGCTGGTCTTAGCCCATCTATTGTTGTGCATCATTTGCCTATCAAGCCGGGGTATTGGCCGTACAAACAGTCTCCTAGGAGGTTTAAGGCCGATATGTATGATGCGATCAAGGCCGAAATCACTCGACTATACGATGTTGGATTCATTCGGCCTTGCCGATATGTGGAGTGGGTATCGAATATTGTTCCAGTAATGAAGAAGAATGGTAAACTTAGGGTGTGTATTGATTTCACGGACCTAAAAAAAGCTACCCCTAAGGAGGAATACCCAATGCCCATAGTCGATTTGCTCGTAGATACTTGCTTCTAGCCACAAGATCATAAGTTTTATGGATGGTAATGCAAGTTATAATTAGATCTTTATGGCTGAAGAGGATATCCACAAGGCGCCTTGGATGCCTAGGAGCAATCGGCTTGTATGAATCGGTCGTCATGACGTTTGGTTTGAAGACTGCTTGAGCAACTTATCAATGGGCCATGAATTACATTTTCCATGATATGATCGGCTCTCTAGTCGAGATTTACATCGATGATGTTGTTGTTAAATCCGGAGAAATGAAAAACCATATAGCCGATCTTAGACAGTTTTGGAGCGGATAAGGAAATATGGTCACGAAGATGAATCCCTTTGAAATGCGCGTTCGGCGTGTCGGCCGGGCAATTTTTAGGTTTTTTGTTCATGAGAGAGGATTGAGGTTACACCAAGGAGCATTAATGCCATCAAGATGATAGAGCCTCCGAAGGACAAGAAGCAACTACAATCTTTGATCGGCAAAATCAACTTCATCGAGAGGGCGGTGTAGTCAAATATATGCTATCCGCTCCGAGTGTTGAAAAGACGAATTGGAAAATGGATTTTTGTGTTAACGAGTTTGATCTAAGATGTCGGCACCTAGGGCGGTTAAAGGACGAGGCCATAGTCGATTTCATAGAGGAACATAGAGATGATTCGATCGGCTTAGTGGAGATCATGCCTTGGACTTTGACATTTGATGGATCGGTTTGCACAAATGGATGCGGTATCGGCTTGGTCATCATATCCCCAAGGGGGCAAGCTTCAAATTTGCTTTCTCAATCAACCCCCATGCCACAAACAACCAAGCCGAATACGGGCGGTGCTCAAGGGATTGCATCTTCTCAAGGAAGTTGAAGCCGACGCCATCGAAATAATGGGAGATTCCTGTTGGTCATCGGCCGGTTGTCGAGGAGAATATGAATGCAAAAATGATGCGCTGATGGTCTATTATCAACGATGCCGAGAATTGATAGACGGTTTTGGCTAGTAACATTAAAACACATCCCCAGGAAGCAGAATGTAGAAGCCAATGATTTAGCTCAAGGGCATCGGGCTAGAGGCCGAATGACAAAAGATGTCGAGATAGATATTGCCACCATGAAAGCCGGCAGGCCGAGATTTGAGGTCTACAACTATCACAAACCCCTTCCAGTCGGCTTCAAGGAAATTGCGCTACAAGGCTTTGAGATATGTCTTGCTCGATGAAGATTTATACTATCGGGCAATTGATGGAGTGCTTTGCTCAAATGCCTCGAGTGCCGATCAAGCCAAGGTAGCTATTGGAGAGGTGCATGAAGGAATCTATGGCATACATCAGTCGGCTCACAAGATGAAATGGCTACCGAAGAGCGAGGGTATTTTTGCCGACGATCTTTGGAGGATTGTTTTAAGTACTACAAGGGCTGCCGGGTTGTGAAGTTTGGAGCTATACAAGGGCATCGGCATCGGCTATGAACAATTATCAAGCCTTGGCGTTCGGAGGTTGGGAATCGACATGATCAGCCGGATCAATCCACCCTCGAGCAAGGGACATAAATTCATATTGGTGGCGACCGATTATTTCACAAAATGGGTGGAAGCAATTCCTTTAAGGAAGGTTGATTCAAAGGACACAATCGAGTTTGTTAAGGAGCACATTATATACCGATTCAGTGTCCCTCAGACAATAACAACAGATCAGGGATCTATCTTCATATCGGACGACTTTGTTTAGTTTGCCGACGGCATGGGCATCAAGTTGCTCAATTCTTCGCCGTATTATGCTCAGGCTAACGGACGGGCGAGGCCTCAAACAAGAGTCCAATCAAAAGGCGATAAAGAGGAAGATCGCTGAATATCCTAAGCAATGACACGCCAAGTAGCCGAATCACTTTGGGCCTATCGGATGGCTTGCCACGGAGCAATCCCAGTGCCTCCATATAAAGCTTGGTCTATGGACATGAAGCGGTCTTGCCATGGGGAAAATATTATCGGCTCAAGGAAGAATTCGGTTACAAGATCAGACTTATAGTCGATGATTACTACAACTGATGGTAGATGAATCGAAGATGCAGGTATTGTCACGGATGAGGGCCTTGGAAAAGGTAACAAGAGATAAGGAGCAGAGTAGCCCATCATTATAACAAGAAGGTTGTGCCTAATTCTTTTGAAGAGGGCGAACTCGTTTGGAAAATTGATCTTTGCCAATTGGATCAAGGGATAATAAATTCGGCAAGTGGTCACCAAATTGGGTCTCCAAAGGAGCCACAAATGTTAGAAGGGTTGGATTGAGAGGTATTCGGAAGGGGCTCACGAACGGCAAATATTTAAAGAAATATTACCCAAAGTGTATGGATCAACTCATGATTCGGCTATGGTTGTGCCAAATCATGTTAGCCGATGTGTTGTGATGCACGCATTGCCTTTAGGACGATATTACGCCAAATTTCCCCTAATTTTTCTATATCGGCTCAGCCTACAGCCGGCAATGATGAGATATTTGATTTGATAATTTTGTTAATCTTTGGGAACACCATCAACAAATTAGGAGGCATATACAATATGATATCAAGAAGGCGAGCGGAATTTTTCAAAATTTTGAAGCCTTCAAGCAAGTTTAATGTGAGGCAAGCCGATTACAAAAGATAGTTCGAATCAGTTACAAGAATTGGTGAAAGCCGATTACATAGGAAGTTTAAGCCAATTACAAAACGCATAGAGAGTTCAAGTACAAGGATGCCTAGCCAACTATTACAAGTAGCTCGGTGCGAGAGGAAGTTGGTGATGGCGATGTCGCCCTACGACGGATCCCGTCTATCTCTTCAATGGCCTTGGCATCGGTGCATTGTTCCACGGGATCGGCTTCATTGCCTAGCCATATCGGGACAAATGTGACACGGTCGCCTTGATCTTCACTCGTTGGTCCTCGATCTCCTTGACGGGCCGGCCACGCGTTGTTCTTTGGCCATATCGGCTTCGCGTTGGCGAGTTATTTCTCGGTTCCCTCCCCGTGCTTGCGAATCCGATCAAGTTCAGCAATCGGCTCGGTCTTCAAAGCATCAAACTTGGCCTTCTAGCGGTGATTTCTTATTGGGCTGGCTTTGATGGTGGCTTCAGCGCTTGGTTTTCTCGCGATCGGCTATTCTTTGTTTAGCCCGTTCGAATATGTGCCGATGCGCCTCCATAAAGGTGGCGGTGTAATGATGTCGGCCAGTGGTCAGTGGGTAGCCGATCTGGATGTCTTCAAATCGATTGTGGATCGAGCCGCAATCGGTGACCGGGGAAGTCGAGGAGCACTCTAGCCATTTGGCTATGTCGACAAGGTAGCCGTAGTTTCTCATCCGACACCACCATGGCCTTATCGGTGCCCTCATCGGGATCAAGAAATTCTTAGAGGTCGAAGTCAGGAAGATCGGCTACATACACCCAAGTTGGGAGACGGTTAGGAGAGCGACAAAGTTGATGAGCTGATTTATAAAGCTGAACAGAACTTACTCGGATCATTTGGGTAGAGGTAGCCACGTCCTCGGCGTCACCATCACTGCGGCCGTTGGCGTGTGCTCGCTTGATGCGTGGGGGCGAGGTGTTGGAGCACGGGAGGCTGAAAAGATACAAGTTGGAAATGGATTTGTGCTAATAAGAGGGAAATGAAGGATAATAGGACTTGCAGGGAGGAGGAGTCGTTTTCTTTTTGGTAGCTAGTTTTTGCCTACAGACACGAGAAGCCGATGAATCATAATGGAAAATGTGATGAGATTAAACGATGAAAGATGCTTGCCGGTGGGAGCGAGGGACACGTTTCGGAGGGCTTGGAGTTTTTGATGATGCGCTCGGTAGGATGGATCTGGAGGCAAATGCGCATGCGAAGAGCTCATTTCGGGAATTTTGTGGCGGCGTTTATGGCTTGCTCCATTTCCTCGTCTCTAATTTCTTCTTCAAGAACCGCATCCACATCCGGATCATTTGGAGGCAAGTCGTCGGCTGGGTTGGTTTGGCTTCTTTGGTCCGTTTCTTATTCTTCGCAGGGGTAGCGGCGGCCAGAAGCCGCTTCGCCCTTTCGATCGATGCACGGCTCATGGGTTTGGCCGTGAAGTAGTGTAGCCACCTTCGGTGCATGGAAGCCGATGATTGTGGGGCTAGCCCACGGCCGCCGGACGGCTGGGGGCATAATGGATTGCTACCCCGGTGTTACTTGTGTGTGGAGGAAGCATCGGTGGTCTACAAAAGAATAAGGCATGGTTAGTCAATAATACAAGAAATGGTGAAGGGAGCTAAGAAGAAGACACTTACCGATGGGGTCATTTCCGGGTCGACAATGGTCAGGTACATGGAAGCCGATTGATGGAACAAATGCCGCTTCCACTCATTCCACCATCGGTGAAGATAGTTGTCCTTGTCACCACCAGGTCGATATTGTCAATGCCCAGAGAGGGCCAGGATGTTGAGCAGCGATTCATCATAATGTCTCCTTCAATTTTGCCTTTCAATTGGTGGATCTTGTCGAGTAATAGAGGCGATCGGCGGCTAACCCATGCCAAGTTGTCTTGCGGCCACCATTAGATGATAGAATTTGTAAGATTTGAATATTGCGCCCTTGATGGATGCCGGCGGGGAGGATGCAAGGCGTTATGGCCGATGTGTAAATCTCCCTCGGTTTTCATATTCTTGAAGTTAAGCTCATCTAGCGGAGATCGTTTGGGAGTTCAAACTTGTTGAAACCTTCATAAGCAAACCATATCCTCAAGCTGCTTGGGAAGCCCGCTGTATAGGTTGTCAAACCAGTTTTGAAATGATCTCTTTGTTAGTTTTGATCCAAGATAGGTTGCCACTTGCTTCCACATCGACGAGCATCGGCGGGTGGTCACTTCCTCATCATCTTCGAGCCGTGGCTCGATTAAAGGAAATCGGCTTCTAGTGGAGTCGGCCTTTTTGCAACTTTGATAGGTGTGGAGATTTAGCCACAAGCTACTTGGCGGCCACCGGGGCCCTCCACTGTGTTAACGGCTGTTTGGAAGCCAGTAGAGCCAATGCATTACTTAGCATTTGGTACAAGTAGCCAGAGCGGTATTTTCCCGGGAAACTTATTTTTGCTCACGGGGCTTCGGCTATGTCTTGCCCGGTTGCTAGTCGGCCACGGCTTGATCCATAGAAGACAAATTTTTCTAGCCACATTAAGAGAAAATTTATGTGTTCTCTCTCGGAGATTAGGCGTCTTTCATGTTCATCGATATGAAGCCGCTCCGGCCCCCTATGCTTTTGGTCTTAAAACTATGAGAGCATTTGATGTTGAGGCCGGTTGGGTCTACTGTGGATGTTATATCCAATCCGTGATCATTACCACATCCAAGAGGGTTGGTGTCATCGGCCCTTGTCTAAACAAAAGCATTTAGCGTGTCCGACCAAGTAAGTGGCCGATAGGAGGGGGCTCATCCTTTGATATGTCGGTTATTGTCGAGCTAGGCATTGGCTTATACCTAGTTCAGTCCAATGGGTTCTTTGCCTAGCCGACATCCTTGAATACCAAGCTTGCCAAGATTTATACGTGAGGACCAAGACTTGAAAGCACCGGACAGGTGGGCTAGGTCGGGGTGGAAAATTTGAAGGGAATCGGTTTGTTTCGGCATTGATGAACTCAGCTAGGGTCTAAATTGCCGATCGGCCTAACAAAAACTTATTGGGTTTGGCAAGGTGCAGGATGGAGATTTGGTGGGCGAGGTCTTTGCGAATTAAAGAATGAAAGAACAAGATTACACAAGATGAAAACCAAGTTGCAAGGAATAAGGGGTTGTGGCCGATAGAAACTTACCATGGGTATTACTGCTTGGGTTGTGTCGGCAGAGTGCTTGAGGACGCCATTGATGAGTGGGATCGTCGCCACGGAAGGGTTTCTTTGGTGAGGTCGTGCTTCGGGTTCCGGCGAGGTCGGCGAGGAGATGGAAGGTTTTTGGCTAGGGCTTGAGGAGGCAAAAGTGACGGCGTGGCTTGTTTGGCACAAGGCAGGTGCTATTTAAAGAGATTTCTACGAAAGCGAAACGGAATAGGACGGGAGTCACACGAGAATTAAAAAAGCGGCAAATCCGTGATATTATCTTATCACGGACTTGGGGGAAGCATGTGTTAACGATCAAATTTGGTAACAAAATCCCTAAGTTCAAGGTCGGAATTGAAGCGGAATCGGATCGGGAAAAGATCTGCGGAGAAAGCAGAGGCCGCATCGGCCACGATCAAATTGGTGGGAAGTCGGCTAAGGCCGAATCGGATAGGGACAACCGATAGCCGATTCGATTCGGAGAGAAGGATGGAACCGTTTCCGATAAAGAAGCTTGAAGGAAAAAGGAAGATTCGGTTCCCAAATGTTCATTAAGATAATTGCCATCTATGGACGAGAGTCTGTACGGCAATTGTATGTAAATAGGGATTTGTATAGATATTACGACATTGGGGCTGTGATAAGAGATATTGTCATACTTTAAATAGTGGATAAGATAGAAACCGTGTCTTACACGGATATTGTTATGCACGGGTATAAATAAGACCCAAGGACTCTTTGTAAAATATACACACATCAATACAAACTCGGCGCATCGCCAAACCTTTTCTTTTAGACGAGTTCTTGATCTCGCCGGGCTGCATCAATCTCGACCCCCGAATAAGGTAAACGCTTGTCATTAGTAGTTTGTATCGTCGAATCTAGTGCTTACATCGTCATGATACTCTAGATTTAATGTTATAGACTAGCAATTTATCATATACGACATATAATCTAGAGTAATATCTAGATCTACCTTGCCATCGGCTCGTTTCTCTCGGGAGACAGTAGCCGATAGAGCTAGATCTAGATGTTGAACTAGGTTATATGCTGTATCCACCGTCTCGAGGGGTTTACATCGGTTCATATAGATCTAGTACTTCTTTTTGTACTTAATGCTACATCATCATGACCTATTAAGTCGCTCTTAGAATTATTAAGATCTATTTGTCTGGATGTTTGTCATTATTAGAGGCATTGCGGGGTTTCAGTGACCTTATCTATTTTAGTTATCTTTTAGCATTATTTACTATCGAGATACATTAAAGCTTCCTCTTATATTAAGATCTTAATCGATTAATTGCCTTAAGCCGGTATCAATTTGTTGGCATCGGCCGACATGGATTAATCTAGGTTTAGCGCATTTAGGTTAGATTAATATCTTTTCATAAGATGTATTGGAGTACTAGCTGATTCATGTTAGATCTGTAGCATCGGCTAGGTTATAAACGCATATATTTATTATCCTGATGTATATTTAGATTAAGTGGTTTATACTGTCTCGGCCTAGCCGATCTATCCCAATCACTTAGTTTAAATTTGCTTTGGGATAGCAATTATATGTAAGTTGGTTCCCTGAGCCAATTCAGTAGGATCTAACCTTAACCTTAATGCATGTATCTGTTTTATTTCTTGTTGGTTAGCAGAACAAACCAAGCGCACGCCTAGTTCATCGAAGGTAGCCAGGACGGACTGCCTGCCCAGGTTAAGCGAGATCTCCCGGGCCGGCGCGTGGGAAAGATTTCTCATCAACACCTTCGTCGGCTGTGATTTGCACATTTGACTAACCATGTTTCATTCCCTTGCAGACAACTGATTCCTCTCCTCTCATGCTAGCAACACAGGAGTTGTATTACTTTATGCTCCTGGTGTGTTGTCTGATGGCTGCGGGCTGGCCCCATCCATCATCGGGTTCCATGTGCCGAAAGTGTCAACACTTTTACATGGCGAGAATCGTGAGCCACTACGTCGGTAGAAAGAACCAAACCATCGGTAATTGTTGCTGCACCGGCTACGAGCTGCGGAGAAGGAGAGAGCTTCCAAGAAACGAGAAAAAGATCCCGACCAACGACCTATCTTGATCAACCCGGACGTAGATGCGGTTCTTGATGAAGATGTGCTGAAATGAGGAGATGGAATAAGCCATCCACGAAGGCTGCGGCCAGTAGAAACAAGTACTTGAGACAAATATGCTCGGACTCCGTCAGATTGAACAAGCTGTTGAAACGACTGCGAGCCCTCCAGAAGCGTGCTTCTCATTCCCAGCCGGTAAACACCTCTTATTATTTGATCTTATCAACTTTTCCATGTCTATGTCTTATGAAGTTTTTGTGTTTGCGAGACAAAGCTGGCCTCAAAAAAAGCAGCCCCTCCTCCAGCCAGTAAGCTTTATCAACTCTAGTATTTCAATTGGCCGATTCCTAAACTTATGCTTTTTCGCCTCCTGCGCTCCAATGTCGCCCCCATGTGTCGAGCGGCGTACGTCGTCAGCTTGCGAGGTGGTGGCGATGCTGAAAACTAGGCCACTTCAATCCCGGTCATCGAGTAAGTCTCTTTGTCCTTATAAAGGCTCATTGATTTTTATTGATCTTCTAACCATTTCCTGTCTTGCAGACTGTAGCCGATCTCTTGCCTTTCGATCTCTCAGAGTTCATGGACCCCGATGAGGATGCTGGCAAGGCCGTGGTGCTGTTGGATGAAGACTTAAGAGCCACACTGTCAGACATAGCCAATCAGCTAGAGAGCTCCCTCGACTTCTTGGTCACCGATTGTGGCTCCATCGAAGTCAGTTTGAAGATATCCATGATCAGTGCCGGATCAGTGGCGATATCATCACGCCGAGCTACCTTCATGGAGCGCATTGGCATAAGTTTGAGCAGCTAAGCAAAGACTAGCCGACCACCGAGAGAACCAAGCGCTAGAGGCCAATATCAAAGCTAGCCAACAAGAAATCCGCGAGAAGGCAAAGTTTGACGCCAGAAAGGCCGGCCGTGCTAAAGCTGGATCGGCTTCGCATGCGCCGGGAAGAATTGGCGGGTGAACTTGCCAAACTTGATGCCAAAATAGTATCAGAAGAACAGCGCGTAGCTGGCCTACCCAAGGGGATTGAAGACCGGAGGGCGAAGATCAAGGCTGCCGATGTCATATCATGCGTCGGCCAAGGCGGTGAAGCCGATCCCGAGGGCGGCACGGCCAGAGCGTGAAAGGCGATCGGCGACATAGATCAAATCCATCGCAAGGCCATATCGGCCATAACTGATTTCTTGTCTCACTAAGTCGGTTGTAATATCGACTTTGCGGCTTTTGTAAACTAAATTCTCACAATTCTTTTGTAATCGGCTTGCTTGCATTATTCAATGTTAATCACATGTGTGTTTGCCGATCGTATCTTGAAAGCTTCGAAAGAAAGTTTCAAAAATTTGCAACATCCAAAAATACGCTAGGTCTTCTATATCGATTTCGACTTTGTATTGTATATGCCCCCTAATTTTGTCGATGATGTCTTCGGCATTGATAAAATTAGTAATCAACATTAATCGGCTAGATTGGGCCGATTTGGAAAATCGAGAGGGGAAAAAACTTAGGATAAAACATCCTAAAGGCGATGTGTGTATCAGCACAACACATCGGCTAACATGCATCGGTAAAAGCTTAGCGAATCATGAGTTGATCCAAACACTTGGGATAATACTTCTTCGGATACTTGCCATTGAGGGCCCTCCCAAATACTTCTCCATCAATCCTTCTAACATGTAGGCTCCTTTAGAGACACATTTGTGGATCTTAAAAGGCCCTTTCCGAGTTTGGTGACCACTTGCCAAATTTGCTATCCCTTATCCAATCGGCAATATCAATTTCCAAGCGAGCTCGCCCTCTTCAAAGACTTAGGCACCACCTTCTTGTTATAATGATGGGCTACTCGCTCCTTGTCCTGGTCACTTTTTCCAAAGCGCGCATCCTTGACAGAACTAGGTCCTCGGTTCATCTACCATTAGATTATAATAGTCATCATTAGGCGATCTTGTAATTGAACCTTTCTTGAGCCGAGGATGTTCTCCCATGGTAGAAGCTGCTTCATGTCCATAGACCAATTTGTACGGAGGCACTGGATGGATCCGTGACAAGCCATCAGATAAGCCCACGGTGATTTGGCCAATTTGTGCCATTGCTTTTGGGTAATCGGCTATCTTCCTCTTTATCGGCTCGATCAAACTTTTATTGGAAGCCTCTGCTTGTCCATTAGCCTGAGCATAATATGGCGAAGAATTTAATAGCTTAATCCCCATGCCATCGGCAAACTAAACAAACTCATCGGAGACAAAGATAGATCCATGATCCGTGGTGATAGTTTGAGGAACACCAAATGCGTATATAATGTGCACCTTCACAAATTCGATCGCGTCCCCGAGTCAACCTTCTTCAAGGGGAATTGCTTCCACCCACTTGGTAAAATAATCGGTTGCCACCAATATAAACTTATGTCCTTTGCTTAAGGGTGGATTAATTTGGCCAATCATATCGATTTCCCAACCTCGAACGGCCAAGGCTTGATAATGGGGTTCATAGCCGACCTTGCTCTCTGTATGGCTCCAAACTTTTTGTAGTCTTGACAGCCCTTGTAATATTTGAAGCAATCTTCCAGCATCGTCGACCAAAAATATCCTGCTCTCCGAAGTAACCACTTCATTTTATGAGCCGATTGATGCGTGCCATAGATTCCTTCGTGAACTTCCCCGATAGCCACTTTGGCTTGATCGACACTTAGGCACTGAGCAACACGCCATCGATCGTCCGATAGTATAAATCTTCATCGAGCAAAATGTATCATAGAGCCTTGTAGCACAATTTCCTTGAAGCCGGCGGGACGATTCTGCAGATAGTTATAGACTTCATGTCTCCAGTCGTCAGCTGACATGGTTGCAATCTCTATTTCTATTTCTTTTATCATTGGCTTATAGCTTTGCACGATGCCCCTGAGCTAAATGGTTGGCTTGCATTTTGCTCCCTAGGGATATGTTCGGGGTTACTAGCCAAAAGGCGTCCCATCAATTCTCGACACTTTTGATAGTAGACCATCACCGTATCGTTCTTGCACTCATACTCTCACGATAGCGGCGATGAGCAATAGTGAATCTCTCATTATCTTGATGGCATCGGCTTCGACTTCCTTGAGCGGTTGTAGTCCCTTGACACGGCCTCATATTCGGCTTGATTGTTTGTTGCATGGGGTGTGATTGAAAAATCGAACTCAAAGCTTGCCTTGGGGAAATTATTACTAAGCCGATGTCGCACCCATTTGTGCAAACCGAGCCATCAAAAGTTAAAGTCCAGGGCATGATATCCACCAAGCCGATTGAATCATCTCTATGTTCTACTACAAAATCGGCTATAGCTTGTCCCTTTATTGCCTTGGGTGCTGATATCTCGGATCAAACTACTGTTAGGGCAAAAATCCACTTCCAGAAGCGCATCCTTTTAGAACTGGAGCCGATAGCATATACTTTACTACGTCGGCTTTGCATACCTGATGCACTCTTGGATAATAGATAATGCCTTAACTTCGTGCATGAAAAATACGAGGCACAAATATAACTTCTCCTTGGCTTGTCTGCATCGAGAAGTCGTCGGCTAAGATAGAAAATTGCTTTCTCCTTCCCTTCGATCTCTGAATCAAAGCGAGCCGATGGATTTACTGGGTCGGCGAAGTATAACTTGAATGTCACCCCTTTTTGTGGAGAAATCGGGGCCGGAGGAGCTGAGATAATCCTTTATGTTGTCCAAAGCTTTCTACATTACGCCCCGGGCGAATGTTTGATCGGTTTTGGTGGAGCAAAGGTGTGAACGGTTCCATCTTCCCTGATAGGTTTGCTATGAACCGTCGATAAAGTTGATTTTGCCGATCGAAGCGCAATGCCTTCTTGTCCTTCGGAGGGCTGAATCATCTTAATGGCGTTGATGCTTCTTAGTGTGACCTCAATTCCCCTACTCGTGAACAAGAAATCCCGGGAGCGGTTGCCGATCACGCCAAGCGCGCACTTGATAGGGTTCATCTTGAGGCCATACTTCCTTGTCCTTTCAAAACCTGCCTTAGATCGTCTTGAAGAGTTACGCGGAAGCTACGCTAGCCGAAAACAAAAATTTTCTACCGCGCAAACCAGGAACACTTGCAAGTAAGGGCCGATAGATCGTTACTGGATTGGAGTGTGCGGTGAAGCTTGACCAAGGGGCTATCCGTCCAGAACAGTGTAGCCGATTCTCGCAAGCCGGCGGCCGATGCGGGGACGCGATTCGTAGTGGCCGATTGCCAATCAGCCGATTCGCGAGATCTGTAGCCGATCCAAGCCGATCAACGGCGCGCAACGTAGCGGCTCCTCTACCGGTATCCACACGTCCGGGGACAAACGCCGTACACCCGTGTGCTAGCACGCGATGCAAGGCTAGGGTTTGGCTCGAAAGTGGGGAGGGTTTCCATGGAGATTGATCTCGGCGACTTACATTGCACGCGATGCAATTGACGTGCCGCGGCTCTCCACCCCTCCCTCCTTTATATAGAGTTGGCCGGACTGGGACTAGTGGCCGTCGGGACTCTATTTTGAATCGGATCCTATGGATCTCACGGTTGGCTGCCCATACGTCGTAAGCCCATAGGACTCTATCCGATCGGATCCCTATCCGATCGAGCCGTATCCGAGTCCAACTCGAATGCTGTTCTTATCCCCTTAAGCGTGCGACCTGTGCAAGTTCGGGTATACTCGGTTTCGGCTATAGTCTAGCAGCCGGCCGTCGGCTCGAGTCCAACTCGGCCGACACGTCCACTGTGGCGCCTAGCGGCACATATTGACACCATAGTATACAAGAATATAATATCGGCTCACGAACTGTAATGCGTACACAAATCCCTTTGCCTCACGATACCGGTTAAGCTATAGGCAAGATGTGTGCCATCCCTTCAATAGCTTAACCATTCACTCGAGCCGTATTGGATTATCGTGCTTGATTGACTCCTCAATCAACTTAGCATGGCACATGCATTTCCATAATCCATTACCTCGAGGGGCCCGGAGATATCTCTCCAAAGGAGGGCAAATTCCATCTTGATCACTCACATCCCACTCCATGTTTCATAGCAAACCCGAAAACTACCTTTATAACTACCCGATTACGGAATAGCGTTTGGTAGTCCCAAAGTAGGCTACTACACATGTTGGAATCCATGGTGATCTCGAGTCTAAGGACTTTGTACCAACACTACAGAGACCAACTAATGGCACATTAATTCCTGTAGTGTCTCATGGTGGGTCTATCCAACAATGTGTTCTCCAACACATATGTCCATGTTTATTGATTTGGTATCTTCATACCCATGATCTATGAGACATGATCATCAATCAATAAACATGCCGATCTTAGAATCATATTTGTTCCAACAATATGACATATGATCAGGGATCGTTTAGAAATAGATTCATACATAAAGAGTCTCATAAATAAGTCACGTACTTATTGATCAATACAAGATGTCTATTTCATGGAACTGAATAACACTTTATTCATAAATACATAAACATTGATGTGATATCCAACATCTCCATGTTGCCTCTAGGGCATATCACTAACAATCTCCCACTTGCACTAGAGTCAATCATGTAAGTATCTAATACCCATTGCTCTTGTGTGCGCCTCATGCTTCAGCTGAGGGAGAGGTTTTGTCAGCGGATCGGCAATGTTGAGATCCGTGTGCACTTTGCATATCTTGACATCACCTCTGTCCACAATCTCGCGGATGAGATGATATCGCCGAAGTATGTGTTTGAACTTCTGATGTGACCTCGGCTCCTTGGCTTGCGCAATGGCTCCACTATTGTCACAATAGAGAGACATTGGACCAGTCGTACTAGTCATCACACCAAGCTCAGAAACGAATTTCTTGATCCAAACAGCCTCGCTTTGCGGCTTAGAAGCGGCAATGTACTCGGCCTCCGTTGTAGAATCGGCAACGGTATCTGCTTGGAACTCTTCGGTGGCTGCACCTCTGTTCGGGCGAGAACACGAACCCAGATTGCGATCTATAATCATCCTTGTCTGTTTGGAAGCTAGCATCGGTGTAACCACTTACAACGAGCTCTTCTTCACCTCCATAGACTAGGAACATATCCTTAGTTCTTCTCAAGTACTTAAGGATATTCTTTTCTGGCAGATCCGAGTGACCTTCACTGGATCGGCGAGTATCTGCTCGTAGCACTCAAAGCGTACGAGACATGCAGGCGTGTACAAAGCATGGCATACATGATGGATCCAATTGCCGAAGCATATGGAACCATACCCATCTTATTCCGCTCATCATGTGTCGAGGACACGATTCTTGCTAAGATTAATGCCATGTGACATGGGCAAGAAACCTTTCTTGGAATCATGCATGTTGAACCTTTTCAACACCTTGTCAATGTATGTACTTTGGCTTAATCCAATTAGCCTCTTGGATCTATCTCTATAGATCCGAATGCCCAATATATATCTTTTGCCTCCTAAGTCTTTCATGGAAAAACTATTTTTCAATGAAGACTTGACGGATTCAAGCATAGGGATATCATTTCCAATCGGTAATATGTCATCCACATATAAGATTAGAAATACAATTGCGCTCCCCGACCTTTTTGTAAACACGAGGCCTCTTCTTCATTTTTGATGAAACCAAACCCTTTGATTACTTCATCAAAACGAATATTCCAACTCCAGAGATGCTTGCTTCAATCCATAAATGGATTTACGTAGCTTGCATATCTTTCTAGGTGATTCTGGATCGACAAAACCCTGAGGTTGTATCATGTATACATCCTCGCTTAGGTTTCCATTTAGGAAAGCCGTTTTGACATCCATCTGCCATATCTCATAATCGAAATATGCAGCAATCGCTAGGATAATCCGAATAGATTTAAGCATTGCGACGGGTGAGAAGGTTTCATCATAATCAACTCCTTGAATCTGTTTAAAACCTTTCGCCACCAATCGCGCCTTATAGATGTGAACATTTCCATCCATATCGCCCTTTTTCTTAAAAACCCATTTACACTCAATGGTTTTGACACCATCAGGTGGATCAACCAAGTTCCAAACTTGATTGTCGTACATGGATTCTATTTCGGATTTCATGGCTCCAAGCCACTTATTGGAATCGGGTCCCACCATCGCTTCCTCATAGGTCTTAGGTTCATCGTTGTCCAACAACAATATATCACGTTGTTACGCACTGTGTACTGTCGGGCGCACGACGTTATCTTTCGAGACCTCCGTGAAAGTGGTGTATCTACAAGCTGGTGGCGCAACACTTTGTTCCTCTGTTGTGGTTACTGTGTTATTTAGCGTTTTACGGTATTTCTTGAACTTCTTCAAGATGCACCACTGCTCCCACTAACCCTTCTTGAAAGAAACTCTTTCTCTAAGAAGACACCATGTCGGGCGACAAACACTTTGCCTTGTTCCCGATTATAAAAGTAATATCCCTTAGTTTCCTTAGGATATCCCACAAAGAAGCACTTGTCAGATTTGGGTGTGAGCTTGTCGGATTGTAAACGTTTTACATAAGCCTCACATCCCCAAATTTTGAGAAAAGACAAACTAGGGGTTGCCACTGTCCATATCTCATATGGTGTCTTTTCAGCCCGACTTAGATGGAACTCTATTTAGTGTGGCGCTTGTTGTTTCAAAACATATCCCCGGAAGGATAACGGAAGATCACTTTGGCTCATCATCGGCCGCACCATGTCCAACAAGGTGCGATTTCTCCGTTCGGACCTCCGTTCCATTGTGGAGTTCTGGCGGAGTCAGCTGGAACAATTCCACAATCTTTCGGATGATTACCAAACTCTTGGCTCAAGTATTCCCCTCCACGATCGATCGTAGAAACTTGATTGTTTTCCCTAAATGATTCGTACTTCATTCTGGAATTCTTTGAACTTTTCAAAGGATTCGGACTTATGCCTCATTAAGTAGATATAGCCATATCTACTAAAGTCATCGGTAAAGGTAATGAAGTGCGATAACTACCTCGGCCGTTGAGCTCATTGGTCCATATACATCGGTATGTATGAGTGCCAACAAGTCACTTGTTCTCTCACTTTGTGCCCCGTGAAAGGTGCCTTTGTCATCTTACCAAGTAAACAAGACTCACATGTCTCAAATGATTCAAAATAAAAAGAGTGAAGCAATCCATCCTTATGGAGCTTCTCCATGCGTTTCTTATTTATATGGCCTAAGCGACAATGCCAGATAAACGTGGGGTTTGTATCATTAGAGAGTTGCCTTTCTGTATATTAATGTTATAGATGGGAGACGCTTCAAGATTCAAAACGTATAATCCATTCACCAATGGAGCATGAAAATAGAACATATCTACGAGATATATTGAACAACCATTGTCCATTGATCTAAAATCATATCCTTCCGCTTGCAAACATGAGCGAAATAATGTTTTGACATAGTGTTGGAACACAATAACAATTATTCAATTCCAAAACTAATCCTGAAGGTAGATGAAGTGAGTATGCTTGTGCAGCGGCACAGCTGTAGCAACGCTTGCTCCATTGCCGACGCGCGAGTTCACCTCGCCCTTCTCAATCCTCTACTTCTTCTCATTCCACGCAGCGATTTGCAAATATGAGCTACGATACCAAAGTCAGTAGGTGAAGTAGCAAGATTAATGTCTATAACATTAATACACAAGAAAGTCGTACTTTGCTTCTTTTTGTGATCCTCCATGTACTTCTTGCAGTTCATCTTCCAATGGCACTCTCTCCTTGCAATAGAAGCAAACGGCATCGATGCCACCGACCCCTTCTTGCCCTTCTTTGCATTGGAGGCACTCGCGATCTCATCGGGAGTTAACTTCCTCATCGGGAGTTAACTTCCTCTTGGTGCAAAGTTTCTTGACAGGTGGTTTGCGCTTTGCCTTACGCATCATCATCACATGATGACCGTTTTTCTGGATACTCTCCTCAGTGTCTTTAGCATCCCATGCAATTCAGCCAAGGTTCTATCCATATTGTTCATGTGATAGTTTAATATGAATGGCTCGAAGCTCGGAGGGAGCGGCGGAGAATCACATCGGTAGCCAACTCTTGGCTAAGGGGAAAACCTAGTTTTCCGGACACTCGATATAGCCAATCATCTTTATCACATGCGGATGACGGGATTCCCCTCAACAAGCACTGCACGCAAACAAGGACTTTGAGGTGTTGAACCTCTCGGCCGAGCTTGGTTCTCAAACATGCCACGCGGTCCACGAATAATAGTGTGAGCATGTTTGCTCTCATATTGCTTCGAAGCTCGGGGACATTGTAGCAAGCATGAGACGGCTTATATCTAGGGCATCATTAGTGTGCTTGTCGTAAGCTCTCCGTGCGTTGCGGTGACATTATTTGGCAAATCCTCGGGATAGGGTACTTCAAGAACGTACTCCTTACGCTCTTGCTTGAGAACAATTCTCAAGTTGCGATACCAATCCATAAAGTTTGTTCCATTTAATTTTTCCTTTTCGAGAATAGATCACAAATTAAAGGTATTGGGTGTAGTATTAGCCGCCATTTATTCTACAAAGAAAAAGCAAAGTTTAGCACAATATTTATGCTATGTCTTTTGTTAAACAATTTAACATAAGACTCCCATTACGTATTTTCCACCTTCCCGCTAGGTTACGTATTGGGTCAAGATCCACATGTTAGTTAATTTTCTAGTGAGCTTTGGCATCACTGCTAGAAAATTAGTAACATCGATAAGCAACTCCTTGCTAATCACATCTCTATGTGACTCTTGTTGTTGGTGTGGCATCTCCATGCCTCGGCCCCAACCTATGCCCCAAGGCCCAAAGCTGTTTTGATAGCCTTGTTAAGTAAACCAAATGCTCTGCTTTGTATATGTCAGGACATATACCCCCTCGTGTTATGATAGAGAATGACACTCTGCTTTGCGCAGACCCACCATTGACAGAGCATAACGGTGACGGGTGCAACATTTGGAAAGGCATCATTACTACTTAATATTGTGAGGGATGCTATCCTATCAAACAAACATATCACATATAAAAGCAAGAAGAATAGCATATAGTGAAATAGTATGGCCCCCTTCACATGGTGATCTCCATCTCCATGCGGTGTACTGAGGATCTCCATCTTCATCACCGTTCTTTGAGTGCCGAATGCTTGATTTCTTCAAACTAAGCTACTACTATAGAAGCTCTAATTGAAGATTACATCGACTCGCAGTCGTGAAAAGAATATTACAAGCATTGCACGTATGAAAGAATATTACGGGGATTGCACATATGAAAGAATATTACATGCATCACATGCATCTCATACATACAATAGGGCCATACCATCTCAAAGCATTCTCTACAAAAACAAGTTAGGCGTAGAAACGTTTTCTACCTATCACGGAAACGGCAGCGAGACGACCTATAAGGGTACAAACACGGCCGGCCCCTCGCGGGCTATAGGCGGCGCCAGAAACACCCTGAAATTCATAGATCCAATCTATGAGTAACTATGAACATGTCGGCATAATCATATTATGCGTCCGATACACTATCAAGGGAGATGGTTTGCGTAGGCGCGGCGGCTAACAAGATCGGACTACGAGATAGCTTCGGCATAATCACATTATACCGTTCCGATACACTATCAAGGAACGCTATCTCGAACAACTCAAACCGAGTTATATGGAAATTGCTTCAGCGTAATCACATTACGCCGTTCCGATACACTATCAAGGAACGCAATTACCATTAACTCTCCTCAACAGATCCTAAAACCGATTGATCTAATCAACAGTGCGCAAAACTTGTTCCAGGATCCAATCTAAAACCCGAACTAAGCAAGATTAGCTCGATACCCGAAGGGTTACGCGGAAGCTACGCTGGCCGAAAACAAAAATTTTCTCCGTGCAAACCGGGAACACTTGCAAGTAAGGGCCGATAGATCGTTACCGATTGGAGTGTGCGGCGAAGCGCCAATCGGGGCTATCCGATCCGGAACGGTGTAGGCCGATTCTCGCAAGCCGGCGATGCGATACCAGGGGGACAGTGATTCACCAATCAATGGATTCGCAGATGCCGTGGCGCGATCCGAAGCCGATCACGCAGCGCGCAACGTAGCAGCGCCTCTACCGGTATCCACACGTCGGGGACAAACGCCGTACACCGTGTGCTAGCACGCGATGCAAGGCTAGGGTTTGGCTCGAAAGTGGGGAGGGTTTCGTGGAGATTGATCTCGGCGACTTGCATTGCACGCGATGCATCCGACGCGTGCCACGGCTCTCCATCCCTCCCTCCCTTTATATAGAGTTGGCCGGCGGGACTAGTGGCCGATCGGGACTCTATTTTGAATCGGATCCTATCCGAATCTCACGAGTTGGCTGCCCATCGTCCTAAACCCATAGGACTCTATCCGATCGGATCCCTATCCGTCGAGCCGTATCCGAGTCCAACTCGAATGCACATTCTTATCCCCTTAGCGTGCGACCACATAGGTTCAGGTATACTCGGTTTCGGCTATAGTCTAACAGCCGACCGTCGGCTTCGAGTCCAACTCAGCCAGGCACATCCAGCGGCGCCTAGCGGCACATATTGACACCATAGTATACAAGAATATAATATCGGCTCGAGCTTGTAATGCGTACACAAATCCCTTTGCCTCATGATACCGGTTAAGCTATAGGCAAGATGTGTGCCATCCTTTCAATAAGCTTAACCATTCACTTTCGAACCGTATTGGATTATGTATGCGTTGATTGACTCCTCAATCAACTTAGCATGGCCATGCATTTCCATAATCCATTACCTCGAGGGGCCCAAAGATATCTCTCCAAAGGAGGGCAAATTCCATCTTGATCACTCACATCCCACTCCATGTTTCATAGCAAACCGAAAACTACCTTTATAACTATCCCGATTACGAAATAGCGTTTGGTAGTCCCAAAGTAGGCTACTACACATGTTGGAATCCATGGTGATCTCGGTCTAAGGACTTTGTACCAACACTACTGAGATCAACTAATGGCACATTAATTCTTGTAGTGTCTCATGGTGGGTCTATCCAACAATGTGTTCTCCAACACATATGTCCATGTTTATTGATTTGGTATCTTCATACCCATGATCTATGAGACATGATCATCAATCAATAAACATGCCGATCTTAGAATCATATTTGTTCCAACAATATGACATATGATCAGGGATCGTTTTAGAAATAGATTCATACATAAAGAGTCTCATAAATAAGTCACGTACTTATTGATCAATACAAGATGTCTATTTCATGGAACTGAATAACACTTTATTCATAAATACATAAACATTGACGTGATATCCAACATCTCCATGTTGCCTCTAGGGCATATCACTAACACGGCTATATGGTCTTCTATCTCCCTACATTTGACAACGACATCATCGATGTAGATTTCTACTAGGGAGTCGATCATGTCATGAAAATGTAATTCATGGCCCCTCGGTACGTAGCTCCAGGCATTTTTCAAGCCAGAAAGTCATGATGACCCATTCGTATAGGCCGATTGCTCTTGGGCACTGAAAAGCACATTTTATTGATGTCTTCTTGACCATAAAATCTGATTGTAACTGCGTTGCCGTCCATGAAACTTATAATTTTGTCGCAAATGGGAGCGCATCCACTAACAAATCGGCTATAGGCATTGGGTATTCGTCCTTAGGAGTAGCTTTATTCAAATCTCTAAAGTCAATGCACACCTAAGCTTGCCGTTTTTTTCTTCATTACTGGAACTATATTCGAAAGCCATTAAGCTTA
>JAIFGZ020000413.1:0-148911 GCA_019925245.2 Oryza australiensis
ATCCACACGTCCGGAACGAACGCCGTACACCCGTGTGCCGAAGCACGCGATTCAAGGCTAGGGTTTGGCTCGAAAGTGGGAGGGTTTCCGTGGAGATTGATCTCGACAACTCTCGTTGCACGCGATGCAATTGACGTGTCGCAGCTCTCCACCCCTCCCTCCTTTATATAGAGTTGGCCGACTAGGACTAGTGGCCGATCAGGACTCTATTTTGAATTGGATCCCATCCGAATCTCATAGAGTTGGCCGCCCATACGTCGTAAGCCCATAGGACTCTATCCGATCGGATCCCTATCCGATCGAGCCGTATTCGAGTCCAACTCGAATGCCTGTTCTTATCCCCAAGCGTGCGACCTCTGAGGTTCAGGTATACTCGGTTTCGGCCATAGTCTAGCTTAGCCCATTGTCGGCTCGAGTCCAACTCAGCCGACCACGGTCCACCGCGGCGCCTAGCAAGCACATATTGACACCATAGTATACAAGAATAATATTGGCTCGAACCTGTAATGTGTACACAAATCCCTTTGCCTCACGATACCGTTAAGCTATAGGCAAGATGTGTGCCATCCCTTCAATAGCTTAACCATTCACTCGAACCGTATTGGATTATCCGTCCGTTGATTGACTCCTCAATCAACTCAGCATGGCCATGCATTTCCATAATCCAAGCACCTCGAGGGGCCCAGAGATATCTCTCCAAAGGAGGGGCAAATTCCATCTTGATCACTCACATCCCACTCCATGTTTCATAGCAAACCCGAAAACTACCTTTATAACTACCCGCATTACGGAATAGCGTTTGGTAGTCCCAAAGTAGGCTACTACACATGTTGGAATCCATGGTGATCTCAGTCTAAGGACTTTGTACCAACACTACCCGAGACCAACTAATGGAACATTAATTCTGTAGTGTCTCATGGTGGGTCTATCCAACAATGTGTTCTCCAACACATGTGTCCATGTTTATTGATTTGGTATCTCCATACCCATGATCTATGAGACAGGATCATCAATCAATAAACATGCCGATCTTAGAATCATATTTTTTCCAACAATATGACATATGATCGAGGATCGTTTAGAAATAGATTCATACATAAAGAGTCTCATAAATAAGTCACGTACTTATTGATCAATACAAGATGTCTATTTCATGGAACCGAATAACACTTTATTCATAAATACATAAACATTGACGTGATATCCAACATCTCCATGTTGCCTCTAGGGCATATCACTAACAATCTCCCACTTGCACTAGAGTCAATCATGTAAGTATCTAATACCCATTGCTCTTGTGTGCGCCTCATGCTCTCCGAGGGAGAGGTTTTGTCGGCGGATCGGCTATGTTGAGATCCGTGTGCACTTTACATATCTTGACATCACCTCTATCCACTATCTTGCGGATGAGATGATATCGCCGAAGTATGTGTTTGGACTTCGATGTGACCTTGGCTCCTTGGCTTGCGCAATGGCTCCACTATTATCACAATAGAGAGACATTGGACCAGTCGCACTAGTCATCACACCAAGCTCGAAACGAATTTCTTGATCCAAACAACCTCCTTTGCAGCTTCCGAAGCAGCAATGTACTCGGCCTCCGTTGTAGAATCAGCAACGGTATCCCGCATGGAACTCTTCCACTGATCGCGCCTCCGTTCGAGTAGAACACGAACCCAGTTGCGATCTATAATCATCCTTTTCTGTTTGGAAGCTAGCATCGGTGTAACCACTTACAACGAGCTCTTCTTCACCTCCGTAGACTAGGAACATATCCTTAGTTCTTCTCAAGTACTTAAGGATATTCTTTACTGGCGATCCAGTGACCTTCACCCGGATCTCGATCGTATCTCGTCGCAGCACTCAAAGCGTACGAGACATCCGGGCGTGTACAAAGCATGGCATACATGATGGATCCAATTGCCGAAGCATATGGAACCATACCCATCTTATTCCGCTCATCATGTGTCCGAGGACACCGATTCTTGCTAAGATTAATACCATGTGACATGGGCAAGAAACCTTTCTTGGAATCATGCATGTTGAACCTTTTCAACACCTTGTCAATGTATGTACTTTGGCTTAATCCAATTAGCCTCTTGGATCTATCTATATAGATCCGAATGCTCAATATGTATGTGCCTCCCTAAGTCTTTCATGGAAAACTATTTTTCAATGAAGACTTGACGGATTCTAGCATAGGGATATCATTTCCAATCGTAATATGTCATCCACATTAAGATTAGAAATACAATTGCGCTCCCACTCGACCTTTTGTAAACACAGCCTCTTCTTCGTTTTTGATGAAACCAAACCCTTTGATTACTTCATCAAAACGAATATTCCAACTCCGAGATGCTTGCTTCAATCCATAAATGGATTTCGTAGCTTGCATATCTTTCCAAGCGATTCTCGGATCGACAAATCCCCGAGGTTGTATCATGTATACATCCTCGCTTAGGTTTCCATTTAGGAAAGCCGTTTTGACATCCATCTCGCCATATCTCATAATCGAAATATGCAGCAATCGCTAGGATAATCCGAATAGATTTAATCATTGCGACGGGCGAAAAGGTTTCATCATAATCAACTCCTTGAATCTGTTTAAAACCTTTCGCCACCAATCGCGCCTTATAGATGTGAACATTTCCATCCATATCGGCCTTTTTCTTAAAAACCCATTTACACTCAATGGTTTTGACACCATCAGTGGATCAACCAAGTTCCAAACTTGATTGTCGTACATGGATTCTATTTCGGATTTCATGGCTCCAAGCCACTTGTTGGAATCGGGTCCCACCATCGCTTCCTCATAGGTCTTAGGTTCATCGTTGTCCAACAACAATATATCACGTTGTTCCGCACTGTGTACTGTCGTGTGCACGACGTGATCTTCGAACCTCCGTGGGGCTGGTGTATCTACAACCGGTGGCGGAACACTTTGCTCCTCCTGTTGTGGTTCGTAGTCGCCTGAAATGTTTTCGGTGTTTCTTGAACTTCTTTAAGATGCACCCTGCTCCCACTAACCCTTCTTGAAAGAAACTCTTTCTCCAAGAAGACACTGTGTCGGCGACAAACACTTTGCCCGGTTCCGATTATAAAAGTAATATCCCTTAGTTTCCTTAGGATATCCCACAAAGAAGCACTTGTCAGATTTGGGTGTGAGCTTGTCGGATGTAAACGTTTTACATAAGCCTCACATCCCCAAATTTTGAGAAAAGACAAACTAGGGGGTTGTGGTGTCTTTTCAACCGACTTAGATGGAACTCTATTTAGTGTGAGCGCAATTGTTTCAAGAGCATATCCCTAAGGATAACGAAAGATCACTTTGGCTCATCATCGACCGCACCATGTCAAACAAGGTGCGATTTCTCCGTTCGGACACCCCATTCTATTGTGGAGTTCCTGGCGGAGTCAAGCGTGGAACAATTCCATAATCTTTCGATGATTACCAAACTCTTGGCTCAAGTATTCCTCTCCACGATCGATCGTAGAAACTTGATTGTTTTTCCTAAATGATTCGTACTTCATTCGGAATTCTTTGAACTTTTCAAAGGATTCGGACTTATGCCTCATTAAGTAGATATAACCATATCTACTAAAGTCATCGGTAAAGGTAATGAAGTGCGATAACCACCTCTCGGCCGTTGAGCTCATTGGTCCACATACATCGTATGTACGAGTGCCAATAAGTCACTTGCTCTCTCACTATGTCCCGTGAAAGGTGCCTTTGTCATCTTACCAAGTAAACAAGACTCACATGTCTCAAATGATTCAAAATCAAAAGAGTGAAGCAATCCATCCTTATGGAGCTTCTCCATGCGTTTCTTATTTATATGGCCTAAGCGACAATGCCGGATAAACGTAGGGTTTATATCATTAGAGAGTTGCCTTTCGTATTAATGTTATAGATGGGAGATGCTTCAAGATTCAAAACGTATAATCCATTCACCAATGGAGCATGAAAATAGAACATATCTCGAGATATATTGAACAACCATTGTTCATTGATCTAAAATCATATCCTTCCGCTTGCAAACATGAAGCGTAAATAACGTTTTGACATAGTGTTGGAACACAATAACAATTATTCAATTCCAAAACTAATCCGAAGGTAGATGAAGTGGTACTTGTGCCGACAACAACCGTAGCAACGCTTGCTCCATTGCCGACGCGCGCAGTTCACCTCGCCCTTCTCAATCCTCTACTTCTTCTCATTCCCGCAACGATTTGCAAATATGAGCTACCGATCCGGTATCAAATACCCAAGAGTCAGTAGGTGAAGTAGCAAGACTAATGTCTATGACATTAATACCGAAGCGTAAGTCGTACTTTGCTTCTTTTTGAGATCCTTCATGTACTTCTTGCAGTTCCTTTTCCAAGGGCTCTGTCTCCTTGCAAGAGAAGCAAACGGCATCCGATGCCGCCGACCCTTCTTGCCCTTCTTTGCATTGGAGGCACTCGCGATCTCATCGGGAGTTAACTTCCTCTTGGTGCAAAGTTTCTTGACAGGTGGTTTGCGCTTAGCCTTCTGCATCATCATCACATGATGACCATTCTTCCGGATACTCTCCTCACTGTCTTCAGCATCCCATGCAATTCAGCCAAGGTTCTATCCATATTGTTCATGTGATAATTCAATATGAATGGCTCGAAGCTCGGAGGGGAGCGACCGGAGAATCACATCAGTAGCCAACTCTTGGCTAAGGGGAAAACCTAGTTTTTCCGGACTCTCAATGTAGCCAATCATTTTTATCACATGCGGATGACGGGATTCCCTCAACAAGCTCGCACGCAAACAAGGACTTTGAGGTGTTGAACCTCTCGGCCCGAGCTTGGTTCTCAAACATGCCACGCAGTCCCGAATAATAGTGTGAGCATCGTTGCTCTCATATTGCTTCGAAGCTCGGGGACATTGTAGCAAGCATGAGACACTTATATCTAGGGCATCATTAGTGTGCTTCTCGTAAGCTCTCCGTGCAGCAAAGTGGCATTATTTGGCAAATCCTCGGGATAGGGTACTTCAAGAACGTACTCCTTACGCTCTTGCTTGAGAACAATTCTCAAGTTGCGATACCAATCCATAAAGTTTGTTCCATTTAATTTTCCTTTTCGAGTATAGATCGCAAATTAAAAGTCGGGTGTAGTATTAGCCGTCATTTATTCTACAATGAAAAAGCAAAGTTTAGCATAATGTTTATGCTATGTCTATTGTTAAACAATTTAACATTAGACTCCCATTACGTATTTTCCACCTTTCCTCTAGGTTACGTATTGGGTCAAGATCCACATCTTAAGTAATTTTCTAGTGAGCTTTGGCATCACATGTTAGAAAATTAATAACATCGGTAAGCAACTCCTTGCTAATCACATCTCTATGTGACTCTTGTTGTTGGTGTGGCATCTCCATGCCCCGGCGCCAACCTATGCCCCAAGGCCCAATCTTGTTTTGATAGCCTTGTTAAGTAAACCAAATGCTCCCGCCGTATATGTCCGACATATACCCCCTCATGTTATGATAGAGAATGGCACTCGCTTTGGCGGACCCACCATTGACGAGCATAACGGTGACGGGTGCAACATTTGGAAGGGCATCATTACTACTTAATTTTGTGAGGGATGCTATCCTATCAAACAAACATATCACATATATGAAAGCAGTAGAATAGCATATAATGAAATAGTATGGCCCCTTCACATGGTGATCTCCATCTCCATGCCGGTGTAGAGGATCTCCATCTTCATCACCGTTCTTCCAAGTGCCGAATGCTTGATTTCTTCAAACTAAGCTACTACTATAGAAGCTCTAATTGAAGATTACATCGACTCGTAGGTCGTGAAAGAATATTACAAGCATTGCACGTAAGAAAGAATATTACAGGGGATTGCACATATGAAAGAATATTACATGCATCACATGCATCTCATACATCTCATACATACAATAGGGCCATACCATCTCAAAGCATTCTCTACAAAAACAAGTTAGGCGTAGAAACGTTTCTACCTATCGCAGAGATTCAGCACCGAGACGACCTATAAGGGGGTACGCACACGGCGGCCCCGGTTAGCGGGCGGGGGTCGAGGGAAGCCGCCTCTCGCGGGCTTCGGGCAGCGCCGGAACACCACACGAAATTCATAGATCCAATCTATGAAATCGCTACAGAAACCATGTCGACATAATCATATTATGCCGTCCCGATACACTATCAAGGGAGATGGTTTGCGTAGACGCAAGGCAGCTAACAAGATCGGACTACGAGATAGCTTCGGCATAATCACATTATACCATTCCGATACACTATCAAGGAACGCTATCTCGAAGCCGACTCAAACTGAGTTCTATGGATATTGCTTCGACGTAATCACATTACGCCGTTCCGATACACTATCAAGGAACGAAATTACCATCAACTCTCCTCAACGGATCCCGTAAAACCGATTGATCTAATCAACCCGTGCACAAAACTTGTTCCAGATCCAATCTAAAACCCGAACTAAGCAAGATTAGCTCGATACCACCGAAGGGTTACGCGGAGGCTACGCTAGCCGAAAACAAAAACTTTTAACCGCGCAAAACCAGAACACTTGCAAGTAAGGGCCGATAGATCGTTACCGATTGGAGTGTGCGCTGAAACAACCAATCGGGCTATCCGATCCGAACCTGTAGCCGATTCCGCAAGCCGAGCCGATACACCAATCAGCCCGATTCGCCGATGCCGCAGCGCCGATTCCTCCATAGCCGATCAACAGCGTGCAACGTAGCAGGCGCTCTACCGGTATCCACACGTCCGGGAATGTAACGCGACACACCCGTGTGCTAGCACGCGATGCAAGGCTAGGGTTTGGCTCGAAAGTGGGAGGGTTTCCGTGGAGATTGATCTCGACAACTTCGTTGCACGCGATGCAATTGACGTGTCGCAGCCTCTCCACCCCTCCCTCCTTTATATAGAGTTGGCCGACTAGGACTAGTGGCCGATCAGGACTCTATTTTGAATTGGATCCCATCCAAATCTCATAGAGTTGGCCGCCCATACGTCGTAAGCCCATAGGACTCTATCCGATCGGATCCCTATCCGATCGAGCCGTATTCGAGTCCAACTCGAATGCCTGTTCTTATCCCCTTAAGCGTGCGACCCAGAGGTTCGGGTATACTCTTTCGCCATAGTCTAGCTTAGCCGATTGTCGGCTCGAGTCCAACTCGGCCGACCGTCAACACGGCGCCTAAAGCACATATTGACACCATAGTATACAAGAATAATATTGGCTCGAACCTGTAATGTGTACACAAATCCTTTGCCTCACGATACCGGTTAAGCTATAGGCAAGATGTGTGCCATCCCTTCAATAGCTTAACCATTCACTCGAACCGTATTGGATTATCCGTCCGTTGATTGACTCCTCAATCAACTCGCATGGCCATGCATTTCCATAATCAAGTACCTCGAGGGCCCAGAGATATATCTCCAAAGGAGGGGCAAATTCCATCTTGATCACTCACATCCCACTCCATGTTTCATAGCAAACCCGAAAACTACCTTTATAACTACCCAGTTACGGAATAGCGTTTGGTAGTCCCAAAGTAGGCTACTACACATGTTGGAATCCATGGTGATCTCGTGTCTAAGGACTTTGTACCAACACTACCGAGACCAACTAATGGCACATTAATTCTGTAGTGTCTCATGGTGGGTCTATCCAACAATGTGTTCTCCAACACATGTGTCCATGTTTATTGATTTGGTATCTCCATACCCATGATCTATGAGACATGATCATCAATCAATAAACATGCCAATCTTAGAATCATATTTGTTCCAACAATATGACATATGATCAGGGATCGTTTAGAAATAGATTCATACATAAAGAGTCTCATAAATAAGTCACGTACTTATTGATCAATACAAGATGTCTATTTCATGGAACTGAATAACACTTTATTCATAAATACATAAACATTGACGTGATATCCAACATCTCCATGTTGCCTCTAGGGCATATCACTAACAGTAATCCATTCTAAGGAAAGGAGGCCGTTGTTGATGAGAATTTTTCCCACGTTCGGCTCGGGAGGTCTCGCTTAACTCCGGCTGGGTCCAAAATTGGTCGCCTTTGGTGATTGCACGGGCGTGCCAGTTGGTTTGATCTTGAAACCAACAAGAAACAAAGAATAAGTGATTAAGTTAAAATTAGATCCTACTCGATCGACTAAAGATATTCATAATACATAATTACCATTCCAAAGTGCATTTAGACTGAGTGATTGGGATAGATCGGTAGTATACCGAGACAGTATAAATCACTTATATCTAAAACACACCAAAATACTAATTACATATATTTTTAGCTTAGCCGATGTCGCAGGTCTAATGTAAATCGGCTAATACTCCGATATGTTTTATATGAAGATATTAATCTGGACTACATACACTAAACCAAGATCAATCGGCTGTTAATGTGACTTAAAAGATTGATACCGGGCTTAGTATATTTAAATAGATTAAGATCTTAACATGAAGGACAGTTTTAATACATCTAACAATAATACATAAAAAATGATTAAAAGCAGTAAGAAATTTGAAACTCCAGTGCTATCTCTAATAATAATCATTGAGCTAAATAGATCTATATGATTCTAAGAGCGACTTAATAGGTCAATTTGATGCAGCATTAAGTACAAAAAGAAGCACAAGATCTATTTAGACTAATGAAAACTCCTCGAGATGGTGGATACGCCATATAATCTAAATCAACCTATAGATCTAACTCTATCACCGCTTTCTTGAGGAAGATATTAGCCGATCGGGAGATAGAGCTAGACATTGATCTAGATTATATGTCGCATATGATAGATTAAGCAGTTTATAACATGGGATCAAAGTATCATGAGGATGGAAGCACTAACCTCGATAACACAAACCGCTTGTAACAAGAAGTTACCTTGTCCGGAGATCGAAACTCGATGCGGCCCGAGAACGAGGCAAGAACTCGTCGAGAAAGTAAAACGAAAAGGTGGCAATGCGCCGAAGTTGTATTGATGTGAGTGTTGTTATTTTTACAAGGTCTCGGGTCATATTTATACCGGATACACAATGAGTCCATAATGTACATGATTCCTACTACTGATTAAATCTCAAATATTTCTAAACAAATCGACATTATCTATAAAGGAAACTATACAAAATATCCTAACTTAAAGATACAATTAACGTTGCAGGACCTTATCCATAGATGGCAACATCTTTGAAGTACTTTGGAAACCGAATCCTATAGTTATCTCTAAGCTTTCTTTCCAATTGGTTCCACCTTCGCTCCCGATCGGAATCGGCTATCAACTATACTAGTCCGACTCGGACTCGCCGCGGCTCCATAGCCGATTCGGACTTAGTCGATGCGACCTTTGTTTCCGAAGTTCGCGCATTTCCTCCGATTTCGCTTCAATCTCTACCTCAAACTCGGGGATTTATTTACCAAATTCGGTTGTCAACAGCGTGTAGGTCGAGCCGGAAGTCCTCGAGCGGGTCGGAAGCCGATCTTGGGCAAGGACGGCTATCTCACGCCCAAAAATTTATCCCAAATTTCTAGACTATTTTAATGTATTGAACCCCGTCCAAGAATCAACCAAGGTACACAAAATGACAAATTAATACACAGATCCAAACGTAAAATAAAGTGTAAATAAAATAATTACGAAGAGGCACTTAGTACTCACACCCAATGTAAAGCAGCAATGAAAGAAGGAAGGGATCCTAGCGGGGCTTTAGCTCCACTCCATAGGGAAACTCAATTGGGGTTTGAGCCTTGGTCCTCTAACATCATCTTCAGCTCGAAGTGCTACACCTCTAAAAGGGAGAAGAATAGCAAGGCTAAGTACAACCACCGTACTCAACAAGCCACACCAAGGATGCAAACGTGGAAGGAAAGACGAAGGGAGGCTAGGGGCTAATTTGCGTAAAAGCGGTTGGAAACCTTTATAGTTTAAAAATAGTAAAATGTTGATTAATTAAGGCAAGATTAATCCTCCACTAAACAACGCTATAACCACGTTGAACAAGCCCAACCATTCCACCCGCTCTAAACCAAATCATTAAGCCAATTTATTTAGTAGTGTGGGACTAATCACGGTGAATCTAGTCGATCGCCCATAACCACGGGCATGACTATTCGAATAGTTTTACTCTAATCAGAGGTGTGCAACTTTACCCACAAGACATGATTCCACACATGTTGCCATGCCCCGAAGTATCTCCACGATACTGCAAAGGGGGAAATCATGACAAGACCCTTCACATAGCTCCACCTAACCAAGCGCACCACACCTTGGGTTTCACCCCCACCCCTCGAAAGGCAGTGGGCAGCCCTCCTCGTGTCGCGATGAATCCGGCAAAGATCAACCGGTACACCCCAACCGACCCAACTCCATCACACCCACCCTCGCCTAGGAACATCAGCTAGGGAAGAGCTACACTATACGTCCAGCAGTTGCCCATTCTTGCTTGTTGTAAGCACTGTTAGTCTTACAGGGTTTCCCATGAACCGGTCCTTAATTGCCATGGGTGCGACAATCAAAAGCATGCACCCACAGCCCACCATTAAGTCATATTTTAGTTGGGATATTACGACCAATAAAACATGGTCGAGTGTTTTGAGCTTGCGGCTCATCCGAAACTAAGTATAGATTGTGTAATTATCCCATTTAGTGAGCTAGTGGTAATTAAGCATGGCTAAGCATATAATTCTAGCAAAAGTCAACATCAATGACTAAAGCTAGCCAAATTATCATCCAAGTTTGACAAAGAAATGGACATCAAGTAATAAGGCCCAAGCAAGCATATAGATAATTCCATCATCTCATGTGATTAGCAAACATGCACTTTATTAGAAAATGGTAAACATTTATAAAATAGGTTCAATATGCTTCAAGGGGACTGCGACTTGTCTTGCTTCTTCGAACAATCTTCGAACTCTTTTCTCGCGAGCGCAAACCTCTCGAACAGCAGAATCTACACGCTCACACGCAAAACGAGGAAAAACCCAAATAAAAATGAAATAAACATTGCATGGAAAGTAATTTAACATGTAGAGCTCAATTTTAGATGAATTTTGCAATTTAAATGACACAATTTGTAGTTCGTATGAATTATATATGAATTTTAGTAGTTCTGGACCATTTAAATAATTTCTGGAAATTAATTCAATATATTGCGTAATTTTTAATTATTTTTCAAAGGAAAAGGGGCGTGATGACGTCAGCGGTCGAGGGCGACGTCGATCACGGCAGCCGGCGTGGTCCATAGGCCGGTCCACCGTGGACCAAGTCCATGGCGGTCAACGGGCCGGTGCGCCACGTGGCGCACACGTGGAGCCAATGTGGCAGCCACACGACAACCACATGGGCGGCGGATGGACGGCCTCGATCTGTCGAGCGGCGACGCATCACGGGAGGAGCGGCAGGGCGTTGGCGCAACACAGCGCGTGGGCGATACGATGCACGAAACAACGTGGCCACGACGTGCGCGGCGACGATGCATGCACCCGATGGTCACCGACGACGGCCATCAACGTGACGGCGTGCACGGAGAGAGGAGGAGAGGAGGGTGGCGAGGCAGCTTACCAAGCACGTGTCACACCCCGAGGTGTTTTCCCTTTTATAATCCTAAAACAAAAATCGCAAAGAAAATAGTTAGAAATTAACCTTGGAGAAAATAAATAATTTTAAAATACACACTCTAATTTGAAATGGCATGGTAAGATTTTTCTAAATTCTACATGTCAAAATACACTAACAGATTTTTAGTGGAATTTTGAGCACTAGAAATAATTTTTAACCAATTAAAATCAAAATTAAAATTAATAAATTGGAAAAATCCTTTTTCTCTCCTCCGTCCTTTTTCCTCTCTTTCTCGCCCTTTCGGCCTTGGGCCATCGGCCGAGCCGCCGCCCGAGCCGCCGGCCCGAGCCGCCGCCCGTCCTCTCCGTGCTCTCTCCCTCTCTCCTCGCGGGGTTGCCGAAGGCCATGACCCATTTGCCCTCGCGTCCAAAAGAAAATAAGTCCACCTCACCTCTCCCTTTTTCCCTGGGACACTGACAGGTGGGCCCACCTGTCAGGCCCATCCCCTACCTCCGGCCACGCCGCCGCCATTAGCATCGCCCCAACCCCGCGCGAATCCCGGTCACCCCAACATCCCCGCGCGCCCCTAGGGCCCCGCCTTAATGCCCCGCCCCTCCCGCCGGCCTTAAGCGCCCCATCCGCCGTTCCTGCGCCATCTAATGACCGGAATTGATCGCCGGTCATCAATCCCCCAAATCCCTCTCCCCCTTTACTCCCACGAGTATATTCCCGCATCCCGGCCACGCCCGACCTCCTCGCGGCCTTTAAAAGCCGGCCACCGTGCTCCTTGTCCTTCCCACACCATCGCCCAAGCTTCTCTCTCTCTCGCTCTCGCACCGTGCGCCCGAGTCCCGCTACCTTTCGCGGCCTTCGGCCGCGATTTCCGCCATCCCGAGCCACCCGGACTTCGCCACCGCCTCCATCTCCATCCCCGGCGTCCGAGCTCCCTCGGCCGCCCCTCTCCGTCGCCACTCGCCACCTCCCAAGCCGCCCACGTCGTCGTCTTCCTCGACCTTGGCGACTCGCGGTGAGCTGCCCCTCTCTTTCCCCTCTCGGCCCGAGTGTGCACCGCCGCTCTCGGGTATGCGTGGCTCCTTCCGCGCGTGAGCCGCGGCACTCCGCCGCCCCGCGCCACCGCTCGGATGGCGCTGGCCGACCTCCGGCCGCCGTGCGCCATCGCCGGCCAACCGCGCGCCCGCGCCCTCTCCCGACCATCCGATGCCTCGCGCCGGATCGAGCCGTCCACCCTACTGCGCGCGTGGCACATCACGTGGCCGCCGCGTCGGCGCCATGTGTGCGCCACGTGGTGCACCGCCCTCTCGGCCCATGGACCCGGTCCACCGTGGACCAGCGCTCCTGCGGCCGATGACGCCATCGCCGATGCAATTCCGAGATTTATTGCGCAATAAAACATTAAGGATTTTTCCTATTTTAGTAAAAACACAGTTAATTTTCTAAAATTCATATCTTTTCAATCCGAGCTCCGTTTAAGCTCATTAAAATTTCATTAAATTCATAAAAATGCCAAGAATCCATTAAAAAATTGTTTTGTTACCTGTTTCAGTAGCTTTTCAGCCTGGTTGTTGAAGTGCCTTGTTTGTCGTGTAGATCCGGGTAGTTCCTTTGATCCCGTGTACTTCGAAGTCATCGCGGAGTTTCCTCAGCTCGAAGAGCAAGGCAAGTCATGCTATATTTTTTATCATATTGCTCCCATTTTGCTAAAATACCCTGTTTGTTCTACTAAACTGCATTTATTTTGAAATATCATGTTATGGGGAATATTACACCTTATGGTTAGTTTTAAGCCCTAGGCTTGCCACCCTAAACCTTTGATAAACTTGGGAAACAACATGACTAGTTTATAGGCCTAGGTTATACTTAGACCTGCTTAGACTCACTAGCACACTAAATGGGTCATTTCATCTAGATGGCATTATTTTGGACACATGAAATGAAAGATAATCCGAGGACTTTGTGGACCGGACTACTAACTAAAACATGACAAATGATGGGTTGTGGGTGCTGTGGTTTTGATAGTGGCGCCCATGGCATTTAAGGACCGGTTCACGGGAAACCTCTTAAGAATGACCGTACAAACCACAAGCCAGAATGGGCAACGATGGGTCCTATAGTGTAGCCTTTCCTAGCCGACGAACCCTGGCAAGGGTGAGCGTGATGGAGTTGCAGTCGGCCAGGGCTTACCGGTTGCTGGGCTGCCGGATTCACCGTGGCACTCGGGTGGACTGCCCACGGCCCAGGAACGGGAGTGGGGGCGAAACCTTGGTGTGGTTCGCTTGGTTAGCGGGGGGAGGGGGGTTATACGAGAGGTCCTATCACAGTCCCTTTTCGGGGTACCGTGGCTGTATTCCAGTGCACGGGCGACCGTGTTGTGGGGCCGTGTCTTGTGGGTACACCTCGATCGAGTTAAAACTATTCGAATAGCCGTGCACTCGGGGTTATGGGCGATCGACCGATTTCACCGTGATTAGTCCCACACCGCTAGAACCCGATTAATGGATCATGACTAGTATAGTTGGTTGGTTTGGGCCTGTCGCAACATGGGGATAACGTTGGGCGTGTTGGATTTAATATGAATTAATTATTTAATTTACCACTTTTCTTTTTCGTGTTCAAATCTCCTCTTATTTGCAAAAACCCTAGCTGTTTGTGCTAAAGGAAAACCCTAGTCAAATCCTTGTCTTCCCTTGCATCCATACCTTCTCTATTCCAAGATGACTTGCGAGTACGTGGAAGTACTCATCCTTGCCTCATCACGAACTCGAGCAAGAAGTGAAGAAGAAGAAGAAGTTGAGTAGGCTTTGTCCTGCACTCTGGAAGATGCCTGTGGAGTGGTTGAAGCCACGCTGCAAGCTTCAAGATTAGGCTTAGACCCTTTTCTTTTTCCGCTGCTCTTTTGTAATCTTTTTGTATTGTTTCTAAGACGTAGAACCGTAATATCAACAATTATCGTATGTGTACCGGCCGGTCTGGACAGGATTTTAATACACATATAGCTTCGAAATTCTGGTTGAATTTATGTCCGTGACAACACGTGTTGGAACGGAGCGGGCGAGCGAATGGCGGCGATCGGAGGCGGCGCGCTCGGGGCGACGGCGACCACGGCACTCCGGTGGCTCCCGACGGCGCGAGAGGGAAGGCCAAGGAGCAGCTTGGCGCGGCAAAGCCGAGAGGGCACAACGGCTCGGCTCGGGAAGCGATGAGGTGGCGGGGGAGCGGCGGCGGAGGCAAAAAGGACGGTGACGGCTCGGGTGCACGGCGGTGGGGCACTTCGATGACGGTTCAACGGTGGGGAGCGATGGTGGGGGTTAGGTGGGACGTGGTGAAGGCAATGGGGGACTCGGCGTGCGCCGGCGGTGCCGCACGGTCAAAGGGCGGCGATGGGCGGTGGAGCGATACTGAGCACGGGGAGAGCGCTAGGGGGCGCTGTGAGCTTAGGGCAGAAAAGAGGAGACAGAGAGGGTGCGGCCGGCCTTTATAGGGGTGCGGGGAGGGCGGATTTTGCCGGGAGCGGCGGATTTTGCAGCGGAGGTCGCACGGCGTGGCGGGCGACCGGGATTCGAGTCGAATCCCGCCATTTTGCGGGCGCGGCGTGTGCGGGATGGGCGAGAAAGGCGGGCTGCGATTGTGGTGGACGCGGTGCACGCGTCACCACAATCGCGCCTTTCTCGCCCATCCGCACGCGGGGAGGACGCTGAATGGAGTGAGAAAAGCGGTGGCGCGGGCACGGCGGTGCCCGGGTCTTGCGAACGGAGGAAGACGAAGTTGATAGGTGGGCCCCACCTGTGAGCGATATGGGAGGAAGATGACGTGAATCAGACTTTGCGTGTGGAAGGAAAAACAAACGGGATGGCCACGGGAAGGTGAAGCGGTGCATGGGAGAGAGAGGAACAAGCCGGGCCGAAAAGAGAAAAGGGAGGAAAACTAGACTTTTGCGGAATGGGCTGAAAAATGGCCCGACAACAGGGAACACATTTTTAGTGTTTTTCCATTTAAATTAATTGTTGAATGATCCTTGATTTTTCATAAATACTTTTTGGGACGCACTCGGACCTCTTATTATATTTGAAGAAATGTATAGCATAGCCCATATTTCCCTTCAAACACAATGAGACGTTCGACACTCTGAGAGAAGGATATCGGAGACATTGTTTGGTCTTTAGCCTGCCAGTCAACTTCAGCCTGAGATGTGCCCGTCAAACCACTCAAAGGTGGCGACCAGATGTGTTACATATTCAGGAGACTTGACAAAATGGCTAAAGATCTACAACATCTCAAATATCCTTAATTCTTACTCATGAGAATCTAGCTCCCAGGATGTGCGCTAGATTCCCACTTTCATCTTAAGCATGGGAATTCATCGCAAACACATCAAAGATGAATGGAATGTAAAGACTTACATTAACTTAATAATTACATAGGCTGACTGGCCAAATAAATATATATCAGGGAACTACGGAAGCTTGTCTACCCAATCACAAGCACACCGACTAGGGGTTTACCCCGTTAAGTTCAATCCTAGAAGAAACAAATCGTAACCCGCATTACTCAAGAACTATTACAATACCTGCAAGCAAGGTGGATATTCTAGTGGCAAGAGTCAGTACATTGTTAGAAATAATGTACTGGCAAGCACCAAGACAAGCCTAACACTCTACATGTAGGGCATATAGTCAAGGAAGGCATAATATGGTTCATTTTAGCACAAAGCAAGTTTTATTTGCATAAAACACTTTCAAATTAGTTTTGCTTTCAAATGTAATTTCAGCAAGCAAGTTCTTAGCATATGGGCATCAAAGTAGCCATTAATTATTTCTAAATATACACCTCATTGACATCCATGGCAGCAAGGAGATCTTTCACAAAACTCAACATAATTTGAAGGTAAATTTCAGCATTCAGAAGAATAAACACAAGTCTATACTCAATACATATCCACATGCCGCTCATGACCGTGAGCATGGCTAATCGATTAGTTTTTACTCTGCAGAGTTTGTACACTTTACCCACATGATGTGAATCGCTCACTTGAGGTGAAGCGCTCTAGTTTTGCTTGGTACCCGTCGGCACCACTATACTCTACACATTGAATACAGACTAGAGGTCACAACGAAGCCTTTACACTACTTAATCTCTAGCCTTGCACCAGCACGATACTTGTTCTCCCATCCTGGGCATACAAGAAAATATAACCTAGAACCGTCAAGTGGCGTGGCCCTGCCTTAAACTTATCACCGTGGTGGCGGACACGACAGAAACCCACCTACGTGGCACAATATCATTGTATTGAATAGACTTAGTCACCTAAACTACCCATCGGGGTAAATAGGAAGTTCCTCTGGGTTATCCGAACTCATACACACCGGCCTACCTTAGTGCAAGGCTAGGTGCTAAGTAGATTATTCAGCTTAGGTCATCCCATACTAACACATGTGGTTGCACTGTATACGAAATGAACTGACATTTGAGTGAAGTCCTTAGGTCGGTTTGGACACACTCTCCCCCTATCGGCATACAAATACATCAATCACATGCCACTTGAGGCCCAAACCTAAAATCCATGTTTTCCACCATTTTATTTGTTAAAATTTCAAGTATTCAAGTTCTATCCAGATTATTTAAAAATAATTTTCATGTTTGTAATGAGCCCATAATGACGAGAAAAAGCATTTCAAGCATGGCTAAGCATTATAGTACTCTAGTGATATCAAAACTTATGATATAAGATGGTATAATCATATTAGGAATGAAGGATATGGGCATATGTGGGGTTAAGGTGATAATGCAAGTAATAGGAGTTTGTCTAACAAGTTTAACAAAATTTTAATATTATTCTTGTACAATCGACATGCGGGATTTGCAAACATTTTCAATAACCTCCGAAACATTTATTCAAAGTGTTCGAAGAGAGAGGGAGGTGGAACTTGCCTTGTAACTGGAAAAAGTCAGCACCTAAGTCACTTCTTCACCGCTTAAGCAATTATCTATAAAAAAGTATACATTATGCAATTAAACACCGAAATATGCGAAAAAATCCAAATGCTCTAAAATACATGATTTGTGTACATTGAGTAGGTACTGATCTAAAGTGAATTTATTTGAAATAATTTCTATTTTATCTTATTCCATTTAGGAGTTATGATTTTTAGAAGTTTTATCGAGACGTAGCGGTATAGGGTTAGGATGATGTTTGGACAATGTTCCTATAATTTGATTCTTACTAATTTTACTTCACAGGGGTGAAGAGTTATGATTTGATTAACACATTTGGTTTCACAATTTTTAGAGTTAACATGAATTTCCTATGTATTAAACAAGTTATTATGTGTTCTAGGTCTATAACATTCTATATGCGCATAACTTACAAATTAAAAATTATAGGTTCAGAGCATTGGTACTTTTATATTTAGGTGAATAAAAGGATAAATTTTGGTTGGCTAAACCATTTTTCATAAGCTCGTGGTCCTTAATTTATAAACTAGGGGTGCTCTAATCTAGATTAAAAATGCCCTTTTATTAAGCTAGAGCTTATTTTCAGAACTAAGTGCATCATGTTCTTGGTGAATGAGGATGATCCTAAGGCTTCTCTGGTCTAATAGGTTTTAGTTTGATTTGTTTGGAGCTAAAGTGCTTATATATATATATATATATGTTTATATATACATATATGTAGTACTTAATTACTATTAATAGCATCTAGATTATCTTTGTAAGGTTTACGGATATATTTGGCATATAAGTGACCATGTTTTATTTTTCCCAATGTAAGTTCATTAGTTCCTGGTCCTATAGAAACTTGGTTGACTCGAAAAGGATTAAAAATGAATTTTCTAAAAATTGTACAAGTTGAAATGTGCATTAAGCTAATTATTCTTTATTTAAATATTTAAGGGGTTTTACTATACAGTAAGCACATATTTTTATTTTATAATTTGAAAGTATGTATTTTGGTGATTCTATAGAACTTAAGTTCTCAAAAAGGAGTTAGAAGGAATTTTAAATAAATCTCCAAAGTTCAGCTTATCTAAATTTTATCATTGTAAAGTTTATAGTTCTAGAGGCATTTGGTACAAAGTAACTATATGTTTTTATTTTTCCTAAATAAAGAGTGTAAGTTGGTGCCTCTACAGAACTTAAGTTTGTCTAAAAATATGTTAAATTGAATTTTCTTTGGATTTTATAAGTTTGTACAAGTGTTATGGGTGATTTTCCTTATCTGAATTTTAGAGATAAAATTTTCACAGTGAGTGCTAAGTTTTAGGCTTCTAAAATAAAGTTCATAACTTTGTGAATCCATAGGAACTGGAATCACCTCAAAAGGAGTTATATTTGATTTTATATTGAATTTACAAGTGTGCATGATTTTCTGTGGATAACATATTAGTTTTGTGTATTTGTTTTACTGATTTTCCAGATTTTAAATAGTTGGGTCCACATGTCATTGGCTGTATATATGCAGAAAGGCCCTTGGGGTTCTCAGGAATAGAACCTGCAGTCCCGGCACGTGGCATTTGAAAGTTCTTTAAGAGTGCTCAAGTTTTAGTGTATTTACAAATAGATCCATGACCCCACATGTCATTCTAAGTATTTTTACATGTTAAACCTTTTACGCTTTAAACATTTGCTAAACAAGGTCTTTAGCGCCTAATGACCATGGCCCACATGTCGGTGGTTCGGCGTGAGGTAGAGCAGAGGCTGCGGCGACCAGTATGGTTTGAGGCGACGACGACGGCGTTTGGGGGCGAGATAGCCGACACATCAAAAAGAGAAAAGGTGGCTAAGATTCTTGCGAACCTATCGGTTGTTGAATCACAACCGATGGTGACCGAATCGATGAGAACGGTGGTAGAAGCGGCGGTGGCTCTCGGCATGCAAGTGCATGTCGAGCTTCGGCTTGTTTCAACGCGAATGGGTGCATGCATGAGACTTTACAAGGTTATAATGTACTCACTAAATGGATTGCCGAGGCGAAGAGCTCGGCGAGGTGGCGAGCAGACAAACTAGGGCGGGCGGCGGCGACCGAAAGCTTCGGGTCAACGACGATGGACCAACCCGACCATCCAACTTCCAAATCAGGGCATGCACGGGGTTATGAATTGCAAGAGGATTGTCTATGCACAAGGAATTGACCAGTGACTCACCAGAGGCATCGGAAATCGATGTTGGAGCTCGTCGGCCAGAGCCGAGGAAGACGACGGCGATCTCTCTCTTCGGTGCATCATTATTCAGGGTTCTTGAGGGGAATGGCCGTGGTGGAGAGACGTTAATGGTGGCGCGTTATCTCGGCTTGCCTTGGTCCACAATGGCCGAACATCGACGAACTCGAAGCGGCATCGCTCCGATGCATGCTCCAGGGTGTCGTTGGCGAGGTCCGCGTTCCCGTCGATTGGCTGCATGATTTGAGGGTGTGTCAAAAGAGAAAAAGATCGGCACAATGAGGGGTGATGGAACACTAAAGAGGAAAGGGAGACCGGGGTTCCTTGGCGAGGCGACCTTCGTCTTCCTCCTGACTGGCGACAAAGATGAGATGAAAGGGAACAACAGGAGCACTCCCTGTCAGTTTGCTCAGCATTGGGGTAGAGAGTGAGGTTGGGCGACTGAGTTGGGAGAAGAGAAATGGAGCTCAACGTTGGACACGCCTCCGGCCATGCGTCGAGCATGCGGCGGACACTCACCCCTCGCTCTCGGCTTCTTTCTCACATTCCAGGTCGGCTAGAGGAGAGGGACAGAGGAATAGCAAGCCGTGGAGGATGCCAAGTGGGTCCAAACCGTGGTTGGCTAGGCAAGGTAGAGGGGTAAGGGTAAGAACCTGTGTACACTTGATTTTTGGGCGAATTTTTCAGGTTTCTTCTCTCCCCTAACTTTGTGGCTCAACAATTTAATTTGTGGACATGATAAATTGGTGAAATTTTTACTGGGGGCAGTTGAGTATACCTAGTTTCCATTTTCTTTGGTTGCATTAAAAAATCTTTTGTGGTTTGCTCTCAGAAATTAAACAAAGATGGGGTATTTGGAGATTTGTTTGAACTTTTAGAAGGCCAAACGAGGGTACAAAAATTCTAGAAAAATTATATTTATTCATGATAATTAACCTAGTATTTGATTAAATTGTTTCACCTGTTCACTTGTGTGCATTTTAATGCACTTCTAAACAAGTTGTCACTTTAGCCGACAAAGATATTAATTATCCTATTATTTGACTGCTTTCTCCATTTTGTTTGAGGCATCAAAATTAGTTATTAAATTTCACCAAATTATACTGGGTTGAATTTAATGTTTTACACCTACATGAATTTTTTTCATGATTTTACCTAGTATGGATTATTCTAGAAAATTAGGATAACCTCCCTAGGTTTAGGTGTTCACTCTATGTGCATGCATCTATTATAGTTATTGGGTTCATATTAAATTTTCTCTTGGGCTGAGTAGATGACCTTTGGATTAGATCTTTATGTTCACATGCTAGTGCTCAAGTTAGTTGTAGGCTCATTTTTGTGAATTTAATTCTTTTAGGTTATGCTTATGATACCTATAATGAAATGCGAGTTCAAAATCAAAAAGCACAAAAGACTTATTTTCAAAACACTTCTTGTATGCACATACATGCACACATGTATGATTGCATCTATGCTCAGGGTTAAGAATGAAAAAGTTTTAATTTATTCTCAAATTTTATTCATGCAATAGGTTGAAGTACTTCACCTAAGTTAGAAGATGAAAATTTTTGGTTCACAAAATTGAGAAACTTTACTTTCATTTTGTTTCGACAAAAATTTCTTGACCCTAGAATTTGGGTATGTGACAATACTTATAGTGCCCAAATAATTCCAAGAAAAATCCTGAAAATAGATGAACACTTAAAGTATTTAATAAAAATATAAGTAAATCATTTAATGATTAATTTATTTATTTAAATAATTACTAAAATACTCTTTGTATTATTAAAGTTATTTATGGAGCTCCAAAATTTCATGAAAAATTTCGAGAGAATACCTTAGGCTATGGAGAATATTTCGGAGATATTTCTAGCCATGATTTTTAAAGGAAATTTTTATTTCCTTAATAATTTCACTTGATTTTTTTGCCTTTTTATTTAATTTCTAGAAAATAATTTATTAAATGATTCTTAATCCCGAACGAAAATCGGGCGTGACAAATCTACCCATCTTACAGAATCTCGTCCGAGATTCGGGGCTAGAAAAAGAAGGTAGGATGGGATTGGGTTGACCGACGACTTCTACGGTTTCCTTCTCACTCCACTTGGCTGATTTTGTTCGCCTTGCTTTGCCGGTCCGGGGTTCAAACACGTGTTCTGTCGCTTCACATGACCAAACCGGCTGGTCCTAACGCACTTGACAACCTGTTTGGATTGAACTTTCAATGCCGACAAGTTTAATCAAGCGAGAAATCACTTTTTTGGCTAGGAGTTGGTGGAGCTTTTTCGAGACCTTGCAGCGACTTTCGTGAACCCACAAACTCGAATTTTCGTGGAACTGCTCTTGATCCAAGCAACAAGTATTTGAATAAGCTGCTCGATTGGTCTTTCATCCGAACGCATGTTCCCTAATCTTGCTTCTCAATTTGAAATGTTGATAGACACCTCGGGTGTAGCTCGAACTCATCTTGTTGACTTGAGATCGATGAGACTTGTCGGACACCTTGTAACCGACCTTTCGATTACAATCCAATCAAGGTATAACTAAGCTCATCTTTGAGTTCACCTTTAAAACTAGTTAAGCTTTCGCTTGACCATGAACAATTACCACCGCCATCTTTGAGGGTTGCCTAGCATTTCTCTTATTTACTAAGAACCTCAACTTTGAACCTTGGATACTCCATCGGTCGATCAAAATGAAGCAAAGCGAGCACCTTCATTCCGAGGGAGTCTTGGAACTCAATACTCAAATGATGACGGGAGGTCCCACATAAGAATGACTCTCATGCAACTCTTGAACCTACGGACTCCCGATTAACTTTTCCATCGGTTGTAACTCTCGACATGACTTTTCCGCTTCTTCATTGACTTCGTGTCATCGGCTGAATGCATGGGTGTATTTAAACAAACATTGGTCACTTAACGAATCAAGCTCAAAAGGTTATTCCACGATATAACATTTCTCTTCATCGCTTATCATTTCGACTCCTTTGGGTTGATAGACTATAAGTCCTATGGTTGCTTTCCCCACAAACATCGAAACCGCATGTCCGCTGAAAACTACCTTTGATGCTTTGCCAAGAGGTTCGCTTTTTGACTGAAACAAGCTCACTTTCTTGAGTAGAGATGATTCACAAAGTATGATTCTCTCGTCGCATGCTCCGCGGGTTGTATTTTATGGCCGACATCCGCATCCATTTACTCCGTGCAAAGGTGATGAAGCAATTCCCTTGTCTTCTTCCGGGAAACACCGAGGTGGTTTTTTGGAGACTATAATAGTGGTTTTGAAATATAGAGACCATTTTTAATCCCCACTTACCACTAGGGAGTAGTTACCACCCCGATATTCCTTTTAGGATGTTGCTCTCAACTATTTCAATACCCTTTTCATTCTCATGAGGTATCACTTACATTGTCCTTCCAAGAGATCTCGCCATGTCGAGTGTCTGCCTGCATGATCTAACCATTATCACTTCACCGATTGACCAATTCTTTTCTCTGTTGGTAATTAGATTGTCGGTCTCGACAAAACCGCAATGGCTCAACAAAGAGGCTATAGGTTCCTTGTGACATTGTCAGATACACAAATCGATCCACCTTTTGGCTGCTCAATATGAACCATTATAGAAGAAAAATCATCAGCCTCATACTCTTATTCAACTTCCTCTTTCAAGTACATAAGCGTAATGAAACTTCGGGTGTCATGAGCGATTCTTGAACATCAAAAACTCGTAGACCGTTGTTGACCTTTCTTGGTAGAAATTTTGATTGGTATTTCCTTTCGTGGTCCTAACATGGTTGATCTGTTCTTTTTATTGCTTACTGACTGAGGTTCCAACAAGAAAACATGTATTGACCATTGATTTTTGTTGGACGAGTGTCGATCTTCTTAGTAGCTGAAACATACATAATCTTCTTACTGTTGGTGCCACTTTCCTGTGATTCCTCGCTAGGTGTTGAGTTGAAACAACATGGGGTGCATGGTGATGTTGATGACAACCGGGTGAAGCTGGTGCTCGAGACATTGTTTGGTGGGTGTAGGCTGGGAATTGTACTACCTCTTTTGCAATGGGACTAGACAACTATTTTTCCAGGCACTGCTTGCCCTACTGGTGTTGGTTCTGAGGTTAAGGACGGCTTACATGTGTTGGTCGCTGGGGTCACGGCTATATAATGATAGTAACATAGGTGCTTGCATTGGAAGGTACTAGATCCGATCTTGACTCGATTCGAGCTTGCATACGCTACCATTGGTACTACTACAATGTCTTCTCGTGTTTGACTTTGTATCGGGTGCTTCCATGACTTGCGCATTCATCATCGACCTTGGGGAACCATAAACTAAACCAGAGAGGGGTTTCCGACATATGTTGTAGATTGTTGCTTGATCTCGACCCAATGTTTTTCGACCTCAACACTCTACTTGAGTACCGTTGTTGTTGTCGTCCTCATTAACTTTGGTTCGGCCAACTACTACCGAGACAAACAAGGTGGAACAAAGGGGTTGCTAAAGATAAGACCTTAACCCACTTGACTACCGATCCGATGCGAGTGAAGATTTATTGTTCAAGTTGATTAGGCAAACAACCTAGCATGATCACATCCCCACCATTGATGTAAACCATACACCCGCACATAGCAAACAACACACGACCTAGGAACTACCGATACTACTCATTCGGGAAGGATTGGGTTTAAGGTAAGCTTCGGGAGACTTCACTTGATCCCGAGAAAAGCCGACTATGAGGCCGGGCTTGATCCGTTTGCTTGAAGCTTGGGGCTTGACTTGACTTTCACTTAGGGTGGCAAGCAAGCCGGGCTTGTCCTCTAGGTTTAACACCTAATACGGTGGAGAGGAAAGAGAGAAATTTTACAAATCACTTTGCAAAGACTTCGAGGGATAGAAGAGATATTTTCACAAATAAAGTATTCACAAACTTGTCCTTAGGGTTTGACCATTTGGCTCAACCTACAATCAAGATGGCTTTGATACCAACTTGTCACGCCCGAAATTTATCCCAAATTTCCGGACTATTTTGTGTATTAAATCCCTATCCAGGAATCAACCAGGATAAACAAAATGAAAAATTAATACACAAATCCAAACATAAAATAAAGTGTAAATAAAATACTTACGAAGGGTGGCGTCGTACAGCGGCCGACACGATACACGGTCGGTCCACCGTGGACCAAGTCCATGATGGTCCACGGGGTGGCACGTCACGTGGCGCTGACGTGATAGCCATGCGGCAGCCACGTGGGTGGCCGGATGGACGTCCCCAATCTGCCGAGCGGCAGATCGGACGACTCGAGAGCGACGCGAGAGTGGGCGCGCGGCGCGGCGACGACTCACGCGCTCGATAGTTGCCAGCGACGGCCATCGACGCTGCGGCGCGCGCACGGATAGAGGTGGAGGAGGACGGAGAGGCGGCTTATCGAGCACGCGTGGGAACGGAGCGGCGCGGGCAAACGATGACACTCGGGACAACGGTGGCACGACGCTTCGGCGGCTCCCGAAGGGGAGGCCGAGGAGTGGCTTGGCACGACGAAGCCGAAGGGCGCAATGCTTCGGCTCGAGAAGTAGCGAGGCAAGAGGGAGCGGAGGCGGAGGCAAAAGGACAATGGCGGCTTGGGTACACGGTGGTAGGGCGCTCGGTGATGGTTCAAGGGCGGGAGTGATGGCCGGGGTGAGATGGCACGCGATGGAGGCGATGGGGAGTCGGCGTGTGGCGGCGGTGCTTGGAGCGGTGGTGGCGCATGACCGAAGGGCGGCGGAGGGCGGCGGAGCAAGGCTGAGCGAGGGGAGAGCGCTAGGGGCGCGACGAGCTTGGGACGAAAAAGGGGAAATGGAGAGGGGTGAGACCGGTCTTTATAGGGGCATGGGGAGGGGCGAATTTGGCCGGGGAGCAGCGGATTTTGCGGCGGAGGGTGCACGATGGTAATGGCGGGCGGTCGGGATTCGAAATTCGAATCCCGCCTTTTCGTGGGCGTGGCATGTTCGGGACAGGCGGGAAGGCGGGCTGTGATTGTGGTGACACGGGCACGCCGGGGAGGGCGCGTAACGACGTGGGCACGGCGGCGCCCGGGTATTGCGGACGGAGGAAGACGAAGTTGACAGGTGGGCCCCACCTGTCAAAGGTATGGGAGGGAAGAGGACACGAATGAGACTTTGCGCGTGGAAGGAAAAACAAACGGGCCAGCCCATGGGAAGGAGAGGCGGCGCGGTCTTGGGAGAGAGAGAGGAACAGCCGGGCCGGAAAGAGAAAAGGAAGGCAAGCTGGACTTTTGCGGAATGGGCTAAAAACGGCCCGACCATAGGGAAGGGATTTTTAATTGTTTTTGCATCTAAATTAGTCGTTGAAATTATCCTTGAATTTTCATAAATACTTTCGGTGCCCAAATAATTCCAAGAAAAATCCCGAAAATAGATGAACACTTAAAGTATTTAATAAAAAAATAACCAGATTAATTTATTTATTTAAATAATTACTGAAATGTTCTTTGTGTTATTAAAGTTATTTTTGGAGCTCCAAAATTTCACGAGAAAATTTTAGAGAATACCTTAGGGAATGGAGAATATTTCAATAATATTTCTAGCCATGATCTTTAAAGGAAATTTTTATTTCCTTAATAATTTCACTTGATATTTTTTTGCCTTTTTATTTAATTTCTAGAAAATAATTTATTAAATGATTTTTAATCCCGAACGAAAATGCGGGCTTGACAGATAGCCCGACTGTGCCCTCGGCCCGATCTCAGCCCCTTAGCTCGATCTCTACGAATAGCTCCGACCTGAAAAGGGCAGGCCTTCCCCCTCGAGAAGAAGGCTTCCTTGACGAGCCTCGCAGGTAAGAAAAGGGAGGACAAGCCGACGAGAGGATGATGTCACCCGGCAAGACCGCGCATAAGATGCCTTCGGCGAGCGGATCCCGAGGCAAGGCTGCGTGCAAGACACCCAGGCGAGCGGATCCCAAGACGATTCCATTTTGTTTTTTAGCTTTAGTCTCGTATTTGCTTTTTCTTTATGACCAACTTTCTTATGCCCCAAGCCCCTTGTAACTGCCCCCCTTGGACTATAAAAGGGAGGGCAAATCGCCTGGGCTGCGGAAGGGATCCAAGAACACTCCCCCACACATGTACTCAAACTCTAATCTTTGATCTTTCTAACACGAGCACGGGAGTAGGCTTGTTATCTTCGGGAGGGATGAACTGTCTAAAAAACTTGGCTTATCTTGTCCCGAGTTGACCATAAGCCTATTGGTAGACGACCCAACCACTCTTTCACCTCCTCGTGCGGCCCCTTGGAGGGCGCTCGGCACCCCATTGACAACGCGTCACACAACCAAAATTCACATGACAAAGCCGGAATGCCAAACATTGGACTCATCATCATTGCTCACAAGGTTCACACTTATCATCTAACGAAAAGTGAAACAAACCTCCGTTATCATAACCTTTACCAATAAATGTTTCATATTTAGATAGATACATTTATTAGATTCAAACACAAGTCTAAAACCATCTCTACATAGTATAGCGTCGCTAACAAAATTCTTCTTTATTGTGGGGACATGTTGTACGTTCTTTAGCTATACAATCTTTTCGAAGTAAACTTCAAATCGACCATACCAACACCATGAACAGCTGCAAGCGAACCGTTCCCATCAACAAGGAGGAACCTCTTCTGACCTAATAAGAAGAAAACATGGAAATGTTAGCACACACATGAATATTAGCGCTAGTATCAACCCACCAGTCAGGTGAGTGAAAAACAGAGATAGAGCTGTACGTAAAAAATAATCATACCCCGATGTTCCTCCATCACTAATAACCATGTTTGCAAATTTTTTGTCCTTGCGATCAGGACAATCCTTCGCCCAATGCCCATGCTTACCACACACAAAGCAATCATCCTTTGCCTTTCCCTTGCCTTTCTTCTTAAATTGATTATAGCATTGGGTTTGACATCAGGTTTGACCTTCTTGTTGTAGTGAGATGCATGAGGGTTCTATTGAATCAAATTGGCGCTAGAACCTTCCTCGACCTTTTTACCGCAGTTATCATTTTCCCTCGCCTTCTCCTCAACACCGAAAGTGCCAATGAGATCAGTGACACTGAACTCTTACCTTTTGTGTTTTAGAGAAGTGGAAAAGTCCGACCAAGAAGGTGACAATTTGGCAATAATGCCACCCGCCACGAACTTGTCCGACAACTTGCAGCGGTTGTTCTCAAGTTTCTTTGCCAACATCTGAAACTCATGAGCTTGTTCTACTACAGATCGGTCATCGACCATCTTGTAGTCTTAGAACTGCTCCATGACATACAACTCACTGCCAGCATCGAGAACTCCGAACTTGACCTCAAGTGCATCCCACATTTCCTTCCATAAGGCATGTGCATGTACACACCCACTATATTGTCAACTAGTACATTGATCAATGCTCCATAAAACAGGCAATCTGCCATCTCGAACTTAGCCTCCTCCTCAGGTGAGAGAGGTGGTTCGGCCGGCTTACCCCGTGAAACAAAGAAATATTGCATAGCCGTCAACCACAATAGTGCACATGCTTTCTATCTTTTATAGTTTGAACCATCGAAAGCATGTGGTTTTAGTGATGCCGCAAAACCAACTACCAAAAAAGACCTATCAAGTTTTTGGATTGTTTTAAACATGGTCATAATTTGACATATTTTAATCCAGAAAATAAATATACTATGCATGACAAGTATACAGAAATATGATATAGTGATAGTGCTAAGCAGAAACATGCTAATAACAAAATAAGCATCATCTAGAAACATGTTTAAAACCATGGTTAGAAATTTGACATACCAGGAGAACGCTCGGTGCTAGGTGAGGAAGTGTTGTTGTTGTTGCCTCCATTGATGGAGCTGTTCTCATCTCCTTCAATGGAGTTGTTGCCGCCACCATCGGTGTCGTCGTTGCCGTCACCGGTAGACATGTCGAAGTAGTGGAAGTAGACGAAGCAGAACGAGAGTCGATGCAGTGCAGAACCGAAGTAGAGCAGTCGCGTGGAAGCGCTCCCCAAAAACTTGATCGCCTTCCTACCTCGTCCCGTTGACCCGTGCGCGCATGTGATCGGAACCGGAGACACGAAGCGGTGCGAGAAACGGAGAGTCGAGGAGAGTCGAGAGGGAGGACGATGAACAGAGAATTGGGTGCACCTCGAGTCTATCCCGGAGGTGGGTTTATATATTGTGCGAGAGAGTAATGTTCGGGAGTAATCAATTGAATCGCCTCGCCCACGCCCACACGCTTGCCCGTTGCACCGGCTCGACGTGCGCGTGTGGCAGTCCCATCACCATCTCAATCGTTCAACAGGTGCTCTTAAATAGCAACCTATTTAAGTTGAGATCTCTCCATATTAATTTTCAAGATGGTATTGATCTCTTAACATTGATTGTGGCTTATGAAATTTATTGGGAGTAAATTGGGCCAAGCCCATTTAATCCAACAGCCTCCGTCGTCCTTGCGGTCGTCCAGCTTTGTTGACGATCCACTTGGGCGACGGCGAGGCGATGGGGAGGAGGAGGGGTGGCGGCGAAAGATTTTTCGTCGTCCGAGTCGCCCTGGGGTGAGAGCGACGCAGTCGGGTTCGATCCTGCACCCCTTTCCTTGTTTACGCTCATCACATTTGAACAATTGAAACATAAAAAGTTGCAATGTACCAAGGAAGGCCAGCATGGGTTCCCTTGCTCCCCTATCGCCACATCCTCTCACCCACCAGTTCCACCCCATGATTATCTGCTCTTAGCGCTCTCGCTTTCCTAATCCCGCTAGTAGCGTTTGGCGCAGTGGAAACCTCAGGGCTAGGGGCTATGTGATCGTCAGACAAGCACAATTAATTGTAGATATTTAGTTATTGCAAGCGTTATTATCAATCTGAGAAAAGAAATTAGATATGATCAGCATCGTTTACCTCACTTGCTGGAGGAGATCCTCCTCTTGGCCGTCATGATGATGGTGATGAATCTGACTTTGATTTGGAGTTAAAATTAGATGCCTATGTGATGATGGGAGAGAATGTGATAGGAGGCGGCTTGGAGGGACGAGGAGGATTCATCTTCAGCTGTCTCAAACAGAGTGAAGTGGCAACGAGAAAGATAGATAACGGCAATCATAATTCAAGAAACGAGCCATAATTTCCAGTAGCACACGAACTATCCTTATTGAGGATGAATTGTGTAGTAAGTCGGCAAGACTGCGTCCTTCAAATTAAAGTGTTACCGGAGACTAACGGCACCCAAGTCTTGACCATTATCAGTTCATCCGTCACACTGTACTCGTGGCAGCCACGTCTTTCTTTGCCTTGACCATTCTCAGTTCATCCATCCACTTATTTTTTTGACACCATTGTTCATCCATCCACTATAGCGAGCGAGTAGTAAACAGTACGTACTACTCCATTGCAATCCCAACCATGGGAAAAAATTCTGTGCAACTGGGTTGTAAACCCTATCTAATACAACCCCTTCTCTTTAGGCGCCATGTGGATCGGCCCAAAATCGGACGGCAGCCCCGCTCGCGGCTCCGTCAGCCCGTGCATGCATCGCTTTTCCCTCGTCGTCGACCAACGGCTCCTGTCACTCGGCTTGGCTCAGATGCGTTCATGCTGCCCTCCCCGCCGCCACCGCGCCCCTTCCCGCCGCCGGCGCCGTCGCATCCTCCTCGGGCGGCGTTCTCCCCCGCTGCCGCCGCGTCCTCGGCCCCCTTCGCGCTCCCTGCCGCTGCCGCCACCTCGCCCCCTTTGCCCTCCCCACCGCCACCTTGCCCCTCTCCACCCTTCCAGCCACCACCGCCCACCCACCCTCCCGCCGCCCGCCGCCGCATCCTCTTCTGGCTGTCGAGATGCGGGTGGCGGCGCTGCTGCAGCGTGGCGGGTGGGGATGAGGACCTCGGGTTTGCCATCGCTGTTGAGGTCGGCGACTAGGGAGAGGGAGGCGGTCGGCGTCATACTTGATGGGGTAGTCGGCATCGGAGAGGTGGTACCAAGCCTCGTGGAAAGAGAGGTCACCGTCGTGTGGCCGGCCGCAGATGGATCGAGCTGCGGATGGCGGCGTTGCTTTTCCCAGCGGCAGCGAGTGGCGGCGCTACTGCACCATCTCATTTGTTGAGTTGCGGCAGTCCTCATTTTTCTTGTATTTTACTTGTATTTTGCTGATCCTTGCATTTAATATCTCTTTTGCATCTCATTTATACCTCCAAGCATGTGGATAATTGGTTATGCATCTGCTGGCAAGATGTCTGCACCAGCTAAAGATGGTGACAAATGGGAGTGGTGGGCCGAGTTGGGATGGTGACAAATGGGACAAATGGGTTCTTTTTCTCTAAATTGAAAGGTTTACTGAAGAGCATGTAATTGTTGTTTTTGCCAGGAAGCTGAAATTTTTGTCTGAAGCTGCGAGTGAAGCTCAAGGAGTGAAGATGAAGTGCTAGACTCCCTGATTCGTTGTGACATGTCAAGTGCTAGACTGGTTGCTTGATGTCAAAGCTCAGGGAGTGAAGCTGAAGTTTGGATCTGAAGCTTTATGTTTTGCTGTACATAGACAAGTTGTTGAGTCATTTGCTGATTTTATGATTACTTGTATGAATACATTATAGAATTATAGAGATGATTTTGTATGAATGGATCGTCCTGTAATTGTTTTGTTAAGTAAATACAAGCATGTCCTGTAAGTGAATGGATGGTCCTGTAAGACAATTTTGGTTGAAATGAATATATATGATTACCTCTGTTGAATTATCTGTTCCTTTGATCCAATAACATGAACCATACAAGCAGAACAACAGCAATTTAAGATTATAGGGGCATGCCTCTGTTTTTTCTTCACTAACTCACAACATCAACCATGAAGCAAAAGAATATTTAATTGAAGCTCCTTGGAATGGTAATGGAGGATGTTCCTAAATCATAATGCTTTCTTGGCACCACTCTTGTAGATCTTGGACTAAAACCTTCATTTATATTTCAGACAAATGGTGCACTTGCTCCACTGACATAGGGAACTGTTCCACAAATTAACAAAATTTGAACAAAGTGCACCATCAGAGACCATATAAAAAAACTGGCTTGATTCCTAAAGACTTGTGAGTTCTAATTGAACAGTGCAAATAGAAATTTTCCTAATGAGTGCTTTTGAGTTCTAATTAATCAGTGAACAGCTTTTGAGTTCTCATTGATCAATGAAAATTGGGATTAAGAGTAACCGCTAAATTACAAGAAATGAGTTCATGAATTACAAGAAAAAGAGTAACCGCTGAATTACAAAAAATGGTCTCATCGAACTTCAGGGTGACCGCAAAGACATGAGCCTTTCAGGTGTCTGCTTGTGTGATCATCTAATGCGTTGTAACGAGTCAATGAGTTTATGATGTTACGGACAGGAATCCTCACGTCGTCCCCGGCGGCAAAGTGACGGGCAGCGGCCTCCCCAGCATCGGCGTCCGCTCGGCTCCCGGCGCTTGGTCTCTGGCAACGGCGGCGGCGTTGTCCCCGGCGGTGGTGGCGGCGTCGGTGTCATCCCCGGCGGCAGCTGCCATGTTCAGGAGGTGGCGGAGGGAGCTAAAACGACGGCTGGAGAGATGAGCATGTGGTGTAGCGACGCATGTGCACAGTGTAGCGACTCTAGGGCTGGAGAGATGCACGAGCCGAGCCGGCAGTGGGAGACGAGCGGACGTTCCGCATGAGCCGAGCCGCGCGTGCACGCACGGGTGACAGGAGCCGCGTGCGGGGCTGCGGTCCAATTTCTGGGCCGATCCACGTGGTGCCTAAAGGGGAGGGGTTGTAGATGAGGTTCACAACCCAGTTGCATAGATTTTTTCCAACCGATGCGATCGATGGCTCTCCGGTCACAGGCTCACCACCCATCCAAATCCATCCTCCACTGCATGCATCTCCTTCCTCCTGTGCGCGCCGCCGTCGTCCAGCTCGACGACGATACAGCACGGCGAGGCGGAATCCCTCCTCCGGTGGAAGTTCATGCACCTTGGCTGTGGCGGACACGGAGCGTCTCCGGTGACCACATGGTCACTGCCCAGCTCTAGCTCCGCATGCTCCTCCTGGCACGGCGTCACCTGCGATGCCGCTGGCCATGCATGTCACAGAGCTCAACCTTCCGGGCACGGGGCTCCACGAAAAGCTCGATGCCCTCGACCTTGCTGCATTCCCAGCGCTCTCCAGGCTCGATCTCTGTCGCAACAGCATCACCACCACCATAGGCGGCGCCACTGTTGTCACGGCGAACGTCTCCAATATCAAATACCTTGACCTCTCGCACAACGGCTTCTTCGGGCACATACTAGACGCCTTGCCACTGCAACGGTTACCCTCATCTCAATTGGGCGGCAACTCTCATATTAGTCGGGTATGACGCTCGTCACCGCATAAAGGTTAGTGACGTAAGAAGTCATCTCTATCGGACAAAAGTCCATCACGATGCATTTATCTTTGTCAAGCCAAAACTAAAGTTCATCATTGATAGGTTTGACCTAGAAGACCAGTCAAACAAATGCCATCACCGATGATATAATCTTAACCGAACTTCAACTAAAACCCGTCACAGATGACTAATAACTTAATCGAGCTTTAACTTAAGTCCGTCACGAATGATGTCATCTCTATCAGGTTTAAGTTAAAGGCCGTCACCGATGAGTTTTTCCCAAACAAAAAAATAAATTTATTTTTGAATTTATCTTTCAGTCTTTGAATCTTTGAATTTATTTTTACCATATAGTCTCACACAAGGCATATAGCACATAAAATTATCTTGAAAATATAACAGTCCCATTCAGATCACACAAAATTATCATACAATCATATTCAGATCTAAAATTCACAAAATTATCATACTAACAACCTAGTTTACTAACAGTCCCATTATACACTGCATTCAGATCTATACATGAAAATAAAAATAGGCCGACATTCATATCTATGAAAATAAAAATACTTCGGCTATTCATCAATACTTCGACTATTCATCTCACATTAACAATCTCATTATAGTATATCAATACTTCGGCTATTAAATGTCTCACATTCATCTCAATTAACAAAAGTATATCACATTCAACTAAAAGTATATCACATTCCAGTTTAATAACAGTCCCATTAACAAAAGTCTCGATTTACATAACCAAAAGTCTTTGGCTATTCATCTCACATTCAACCAAAAGTACATCTCGGACTCATGAGGCATGGCATTCATCTTCGGCATGGACAAATGAGGGAGCACATGAGGGAGACTTACACGGAGAACGGTGGTACGCGGTAGCCAAGCTCGGGGATGGCGACGCTCTATGGTGGCGCTCTGGCTTGGGGACGACGACGCTCGGGGAAGACGGCGCTCGGGCTTGGGCGCGAGGGACAACAACGGGCTCGGGCGTGAGAGATGGCGGTGATGCTAGGGAGTTGAAGAGGCGACACTAGGGTTCTGAATTGGTGCTAGGGTTCTGAGTGAGTGAGGACTTAGAAATTTTTTGCGCTAATGTATAGATATGAATCGACACGCTCCTTGAAATAATTTGAAAGCACATCTATGATGGGTTTAAGCTTAAGCCCGATTGAGATGACACCATCTCAATCGAGCTTAATCTAAAGCCCGTCACAGATGAGATCTGAATCAGCGTCATAGGAAAAATTTAAAGGCCAATGAAAAATATTATCGGTCACGAGTTTAAACTTGAGCTCGATAGAGATAACATCATCTCAATTGGACTTAATCTAATGCCCATCACGGATGAGATCATCGGTGATGGGCTTAGAGCTTAAGCCCGATTGATACTGTCATCATCTCTATCGGGCTGTAGTAAAGACCCGTTACCGATAATCCAACATCTATATCGGGTTGTAATTAAGGTCCGTCGTCGATGATCTGTTATCTCAATCGAGCCTCAAGTTGGAGCCCGTCACCGATGATGAACATCGTAATGGGTTTGTTGGGGCCTAACAAAGATAACATAGGTTATCTTTGTCGGGCGTTTAGTTGAGCACTCGTCACCGATAAGTGTCATCTCGTAACGAGCTCGAGTTATCATCGGTGACGAGTTTACAGTAGGGCCCGACAAAGATAGTATAGGTTATCTTTGTCGGGCGTTTAGTTGAGCCCGTCAACGATAGGTATCATTTATGACGAGCTCGAGTTTTATACACATCTAATATGGTTGTGCTTTGTATTTATTTGTCGGTCTCTTTTTAAATCTGTTTGAGATAATTTTATTGTGACGGTACATAAATCTTAGACATATAAAAGGTTATCACAGAGGGATCGATAGTGTGCCCTTGTCGCCGGCGATGCTGCAACAACTGAGCTATCTTAACCTGTCCTCCAATGGACTGTACGGGATGATCCCGATGTCGCTCTCTGCCATGGAAAAAATGACCACGTTCGACGTGTCAAGAAATGGGCTGAACGGCGACATGCCCCGAGAGCTGTTCATGAACTGGGCGGAGCTCACACAATTCCGTGTTCAGAACAACTCGATCACCGGCAGCATACCGCCAACGATCGGCAACGCCACTAAGCTCCAATACTTGAGCTTCTTCAAGAACAAGCTCACCGGTGAAATCCCGGTTGATATCGGAAGGCCGGCAAACTTAAGTAATTAAGTATTGGAAAAGGACAAAAGTGGTTATAAGTTATTCAAGCATCTCAAGTTCTGTCTCAGTAATAATCAATTTGACATCCAGTGCAGTGGCTATAGTAGCTGCAACTTTAGCAGTTGCTGTGGCCACAGTTCGATCCTGATTGGATGGTCTAGATCTCGCATGGTTACTGTTTATTACGGTAGCATGACAGCAGTACGTAGCGTAGCAGTTACTGTTAATTTAACCAGCAGATACTAGTGACAACAAACATCATATGTATATATGGTGCCTGTCATCAATTTCGTCCATTACAACGACAAGCTTGAGCACTCAATTTTTCACATAGAAAGGTTTATTGTGACACAGGTCACATGGAAATTACTAGTATAACAGGCTAACTAAACACGAATCAAACAGGCACCTAAAATAGTTCATCAGATTATGCAATTTTCTCTATATGAACAACATCAATATGACTCAGAAACATCTTCTGTACATAGAAGTTCTTTATATGACCTTAATCTCCTTGAGCCAAGCTGTGTGTAGTGGGCATGGATCTGGCTTTCCTTGTGCAAGCGCCTTTTCAGTGAGAGAGTAAAACCATCCATTCCTCCACTTGAACTGCTCCATTGAAGACTTGCATTTTAATTTAAAAGCCACTAGAATAGGCAATTAATTGCTATATAGCGGCTATGCCAGTGATAGACAGGACTTGCCTCTTTTACAGCAGTTGGGAAGTGTGCAACAGCTCTGGAGTATGCACAAAGTCTCTCTTCTATGCCTGCATCAAATGTAAGTCCTCTTTCTTCAGCTGCAGCAGATGCTAATTCTGCTATTAGGCTGGCAACCTGTGAGAACAAAAGACATAAATGAATATGTTGTGATTTGTGAACCTTGATTGGCAATGGGGATGGTGTTCATCAAAGAGAGATTAGATGGTGGCAACTTAAAGTAGAACGGTGCTAGGCAAATGCACACTGGTTGGGGACAAATAGGTCTAGAATAACCTAGAGTTTAGAGTCAGGGGACTTGTTTAATTACTCATGTCTGGTCAACGGGAAGAGATTTAGTCCTTCCTTTCATAGAAGAGATGACTCAATTCAAAAGAAATTTATCTATGGAAGCTAAGGATATAGATAACAACTGGAGTAGATATAATCTCATCTCTAAGATTACAAACACCTCACTGGCTACTCGTGTGAACACTATTCCTGGTTGTGACAAATCCTGTCTTTGCACATACAACTATGTCTCTATCTTCAGGCACTCCCGCTAAAATTACCAAAGCAAACTAAATCATAAATAGCTATTATCTTAAGCCGACGAACAAAGTATGGGAGATAATGGACAATTTATACAGGAAGTACAATCAGGAAACAATGATTTCATTTTTTTCTTTTTTCTTGGAAGTAATATATGCCTTGGTAGAAACCAGCATACTGTAGAGGATCTCGATGATCCTGTGTTATGACAAGCAGGGATACGTCACAAATTTGTTGTGTTGGGAACTTACTGCCTTCCAAGCTTCAAACTAATGGAGAGAAAGCAACAGATAATATATATTAAAAGTTCAAGAAATAAAGTTACCTCAGATCGGTATTCTTTTTCGACCATACCAACAGTAGCTCCTGGATGACGGGCTCCAACAAGCATGAATGCTGAAATCCAGATCAATTTCTCTAGCATTTGCTTCTGAAATGCTTCCTTTTCAAGTACCTGATTTCCCAGTAGGCAATTGCAACAGTATTACCACGAATGGATATGCTTATCACTAATCAGCACAAGGCTCATTACCTTTTGTTGATCTTTGGCGTTTTGTTTATTTGATTACCAAAATCTTACAAATGACAAGAATATATTGTTGATCACATGAGAATTTTACGATGTGCATGCACTCTCCACTACAGTGCTGTAAGGCATGAACATATATGTGGGTGCATTTAGCTATGCATTTTGTTACAAATGGTCCTTGACCTTACTATGCATTTGCATAGTTCAAACCTTAATAGACAAGATGGTAATCTGCTGATGAAGGAATGCAGAATGCATTGTATGAGCATCAGCAAGAACTACCAGTAATGTAATGGTGTGAAATTGCAAATCCCACCTTGCAGGTAAGCCCACCATTTTGCAGACGAGTAGCCACAGCGGGAGCCCAGTTTCCAAATGCAGCAGTCAGCCCCTCGGGATTAGTGTCAGTAATCCCATCCACTGGTGGCTCACCAAGTTTCGACACGGCAAAGTAGGCCAACACCTGGTTCGCATCCACTAGTCCCTTGCTCTCAAACCAAGGATCCAACATTCCATTCTGGAAAAACACCAAATCTGCTCTAGTATTAGCTCAGAAAGTACGCGCTAGTGCATTGGACCGATGGATAATAGAACTGAGCTGGCCAAAAAAGCGCTTGGGCGCTCTACATACGATGTAGACTCCATCAGATACGCACATGAATACTAGGGGAAATAGAAAATCATATCGACTCATGCTACACTAGCGCATGCATAAGAAAGTGAACACTTATATTTAGGCAGGATGACGTCGGCACAAATGTATTGACAGTTCTGCTAAGGATTAAACTTCCGGAGCACTACATGTATGTTTGTCTAATGTCGAATATCCAGAATTCTGAGCATTCTTGTCAGTTAGCTGATCCAACCTGAAAGTCACCAAACGAAATTGCTTTACAATGTGTTCTTAATCCATCAACTATGACCAGCTCTCCCAGGGGAGCATCCATTCGAGAAAGAGATCCGGACTTTTTTTCGTAGGACTATCGGGCATCAGTTAATAGCAAACTCTATACTAAATTAAAAAAAAACTGAACTGCTAAGTAAGTTCGAGAGATTGGGTTCAACCACAACACTCCAATTCACAGCATAAATTGGTTAAATTCGTCCAAGCCGTCCGCATTTTCGGCTGAAAACTAAAAGACGTAGCACATGCACCAATCAAACGCATACTGACAAACGACTTGAATTGCAGAGCAGCTAACAAGCAGAAGCAATGCAGAGCAGGAGACGGAGAGGAGAGGAGAGCCGAGAGCCGGGAGAGGGGCGTACGTACCGCGCCACCGAGACCTGGGGTGGCCTCGAGCACGGCGTCGAGGTCGTCGTTGCGGGTGCAGACAAGGATCGGGCCGGGCGCGTCCTCCGGCACCTTCTCGCCGCGGCCGACAAGCACGTCCGCTCCCGGCGGGCCCATGGCGAGCAGCGCCTGCCCCACCCGCCCCCGCCCACCACCACGGCCGGCTGCACCGCCGTCTTCGCGTTCGCGGCCGCCGCCATCGCCGCCGCGGACACCCTGAAAGCCCTCGTCGTCGTCGAGGAGGAGAGGCGGCGGAGCGGGGTGACGGCGGCGGGGACGGAGACGGCGGCTGCGAGGGCCATTTGGGCGAGGCGATGGGAAAGGCTTTGAGTTGGGGGTTGAGAGATGACGGCGTTTGCTTTAGGGAGGGGAGGTCGCCGTTAGGCGGCAAAGCGGGAGCCACCCGATCTGTGGATGGGCTTATCTGCTCGGTTTGTGGTCGCCGTCGGTTGGGCCTGGATAATTTGGTTGGGCTTCGTTTCACTTTGTTCTGGGCTATGTGTTGTTGGGCTAGGCTTTCTTCTGGGCCGTAGTTTGTTGTGTTTGAAGCTCGAATCCAAACCCAAACAATATTGAATGCCCTGTTTAGAAGAGTTGGAGACACTTGAAAACCATACAGAAGCTGATATTCTCGAGTTTCTGTTTCTGGCCACTAATTTGGTTCGTTTATGAATTTTACAGCTAAAGTTTCATAAATTGTAGGGAAAAATCTGTATTATTGGGGAGCTGGAGTAGGTGCGGCTGCTAAAAGTTCTCGCAAACATGGGCTAAAGTTTCACGAAGAAAACCGGAAGAAATGTAGCTTGCAAAACATAAATTTAATCAAAACACCTCAATTGGGCCAATTTGGGACTTTAAGAAAGCTGAGAAAGGTAAAAGGTAAAATAAATTGCAAACCGAAGTGTGAAACTGAATAGCACATATCCATTATTGAATAATCAAAACCTAAACCCTAAACCAGTGAGCTATCACTATCAGTATGAGTAGTTAAGCAGGGGGATGTGTGATAGATCTGGAGCTCCAGTGGAGTGTCATGGATCTTCTTAGCATCCAAACAAAGCCTAACCCCATAATTAAGGCCCCTGGTGACAGCAAATCCAAACAGCATCCATCGTCGGTGGTTGCGGTGGTCACAAGATTATGCATCTTTGCTTAGTGTCTGCCATGACAAGACGACAGAAGCATCTCGTTTCAGTTAGCACTCCACTGTCTGCACTATTTATCTGTCAATAGAGTTGAGCCATTTTTGTTGTACTAGTACTTCTGACTTCTGACAGAACCACTTTTGCTGCTGTATTACTTCTGACAGAACAGTAGCACAAAATTTTACACCCTTTGTCCCAAAAAGAACCGTCCTGACGATGATGACCAGCCGCAGCATCTCAAGATTGAAGATACAAAACCAAAAATAAACAAAAGACCAAGCTAAGATTGAGAGAAACAGCCGAGATCGATAGGATGAACATCGTGAAATTTCATTGTAATCACTAGTAACACTTGACAAGATCATGCAGTTTCAAATGAATTACATTATGCCAGAAGGGAGACAATATGAGGGTCTCCTGGATGGATTAGTAATGGCATGGTGTTTTAAGTACAACACCATGACAAAAAATAATATGATGACCTAGCCCATTATACCGTTTACACAACACATAAATTCTCTATCACTCTATTAGATTTGTTGCAACTACGGAATAGCAGGTCTCTCAACAAGTACAACATGAATACAAAGCAATACATCCACCACAAAATATACAGATTTCATGTATGAGGAATAATAAGCTGTGGGTGACCTGAAGGGCGCATTTGTAAATCCTCTCTGTAACTTGGTCTTCGAGAGCATGCAAGCCAGCGTTAGAAAAATTTCAATTTTCCATGTCGAAGAGCAGATTTTGCCCGACATACAGCCTTTTCAGTGCCCGCTAATCCAGAGCAAGCATCAGGTGCCCCCAAGGTAACTGCAAAGTACAGATAGATGGTGCACAGGAAGACAAGAACCACTAGTGTTGTCAAGAGGAAGCGATGCCGCTCAACCAGTGCAGACCAACTGCCGACATCGTCCTTTGATGATTGAAGCTTCTTTGGGGATGATAGAAAAATATGTTTTGTGACCTCCTGTGAGGAGATGATAATGAATCAAGAACCATGGTGGCGACAAGCTGACTTGCTCAAATCCTGTCCCGACAAAAAACAAAAGTAAGGGAACATACATATTCTCAAACTAGTAGTACATATTAGCAAGAAAGATTGCATTAAGCAAATAACATGCTTCAGATGTTCAATTCAAGAATCACATATACTCATATGGTGTGATCATAAATTAATAAGTCAACTCAACAAGAACTCAATTGCAAGTTACGATGGAAAAAGAAATGCTTGGTGAGATAAGTCTCACTGAAATATTAGATGCACATGTGTTGATCACCTGAAGCTAAACTGAGAAATTGCCAAAAATAACAGTTAACTGTTTTACTAAATGATGCCTTCTCAGGCTGGATATTATCAATAGCATGCTATATATATCTAGATCTTACTCAAGGAATTTCCCATTCAAGTTTACAAAGAAAGCAAAAATGACTCCACTTTTAAATTACATTAGAACCTTAATAATGGACAAATGGTTCAATCAACATTTCTTAATAGTGGAAACAATTATCTCTAATGCATGAATACCACATGACATTAAATGGTCCTTGACCTTACTATGCATTAGAACATATAATAAGAACACTAATATTATACACATTCACATTTTTCAAGCATGCGTCTGGCAATCAACAATATATGTTAAATAGAATTATCCTAAAGGTGGTTTGGTTCACTAGGTCAACACAATGTGCATGACAATGACAAACATTGTCATTTTCGTTACATGGCTTTGCCTGGTTATATTTCAATTTTTAGAATAAATAGAGAAGCATCTTATTCTAACATAAATCAGGAGCATCATATTATTTTCCATCAATAGGAAAATTTCATTGTATATCAGCTCACATGGCAGTGAGCAAGTGATAGTGTAGTATGCCTTTTCTGTGACATTAATATACAAATATGTCAAATATGTTCACCACCAGCATCCAAATACCTCAAATATGTTAAAATTGTAAATTTGTAATAAAAAACAGCACATACTGAAACACCAAGTGTATCACTGCAATGAAGAAAAAACAGAGATACTGTGACGCTATTCAACTAAATCTGCAGCCACGCTCTAGATTCCTCTGCCAGGTCAGCAAATAATGATCTAGTTGTTCTAGGCCATAATTTGCAGCTACATCGAAGTTCAAGTTAACAAAATTCAATTATTAGAACATAGGAAATTCAAACATGCTACTCTACCACTCCATCTGGCCATTAATACATGACATTAGGACTACCAAACTACTATATATGACCTTAGTGTGAGTTTTTGGATCAAGGGGAAAAAGTCAGAACACAAACATAGTGGAACAAAACCACTAGTCCACCACACATCAGCCATTTTCTCTCTGCCTCGACCGTGGAATTTCCATAGGTGGAACAATGGAACCCACTGCGTTCGGTGTGCAGTCTGTAGTGAAAATGACCCATCATGTGGCATTATCCCTATCCCTGTCAACAGTTGAACCGCATAAACCTCACTTGTGGTTGGATTCTTGAAGAAAGCTTTTCTTTCTCTCGGTTCCAGATCCAGGCAAGAACTCATCTCTGCAGATTTTGCATGCCAGTTCCTGCCAAATGGTCAGCATGCTCGGACCAAGAAATATGCCAACATCTGTCACTCCAATTCCAGAAGCAGTATGGTCGCTAGCAAACTCAATGAGTCAGATGCACACAACTCGTTGAATAGAACAGCGGGCCAGCCGCACTAAATAGTGAATCGGGCAGATTAGTTCCAAATTCCTATGCCAATTCCAATCCAAGAACGTGATGATCAGACGATTCTGTGAAAGAGTATCTCATCTCCAATATCTACATAATATACCAAAAACTGAAAAAGTGTATGTAAAGCTACGACGATTAAATTTGCTTCCACGCGAAGAAGTGAGGTGCCTAGATCTTTGTCTCTATCCTTCTCTTCAATCCACAGCAAGGTCAAGGGGTGAGGTGCCTAGATCTTTGTCTCTATCCTTCTCTTCAATCCACAGCAAGGTCAAGAGATAATTAATATCAGATGTCAAATCTTGGAGACAAATGAGATGTACTCCTTTCCAAATTCCAAAATTTTGACCAGTTTGATAGGGTCATCAGCAATAAGGCAATTCGTAAGACTAATTAGCTGACCGGATCAAATCCAAATTAAAGAAATGAAGAACACGCAGCACGGGGCAATGTGAGCTGCTAGCTACACTAACGCATCTAATCCTAAAAAAATCAAGGGGAACGAAACGGATCAGAAAAGGAAGGCATACGAGGTCCTGCCTGGAATTCCAGTTCCCCAAGAACCAAAATTTCCCACCCCGTGGAATCCCCTCTCCTTTAGCGCAAGGCCCGTGCAGCTGAGCCGAGCGCCAGCGCCGCCTCAATGGCGACCTGCGCGCGGCGGCGTCGCTGGCGTTCTACCTGCTGATCGTGCAGCCGTCCTACCGCAAGAAGGGGCGGCCTCCGTAGCGGCGAATCCCTGATCGACCGGCATCCATCCATACCAAGAACAGGGAGGGGAAAAAAGAACAACCAAAAGAAAAAAAGAAAAAAAAAGGAGAAAACAGCGGAGAAAGCAAGAAGCTCAGATCCGAGGAGCGGGAACGGGAGATAGATTGAGCGCTCACCTGTGTACCGATCCGAGGAGGCCGCCCTTCTTCCTCCTCGCGCCCCTTCTCTCTACGCAGGAGGATGGATGTGCGGGTAAGCTCGAGAGGGACGCGGTTTGTGGGAACAATGGAGAAGAGAGAGATGATGGTGGGTTAAAAATGGAGGAGACGAAGGATTAATATGACCGTTTTGATTGATACCAAAACTAGCCCTACCAATGTCTCGGTAGGTTGAATAGTAAATATGATACATTTGGTTTGAAGCCATGGCAATGTCCATTCTCAATTTGACACAAATCTAAAACCTTGTTCGTTATAGTATAAAATTTGGTATCAAATTGGCAATAAACCAAACATGAGTAATATATTGTCAAAATTTGTTTAGATTTTAGCACTAACAACTGATTGGTAAGATAGAACTAATTGGTAAGATAGAGAATCATACTCTTGATGTTCTCGAAGACAATAAAAAAAGGTAGCACACGGAATCTAAAATGGATGAGCAAGGAAACAAAGGTTTAGACATGTTCAGATCTTCTCGATGAGAAGTAATATCTTACTTGTTTGTTTGTGTATTGAATTCGTTAAGTGTATTATGATGATCGATAATCAATTTATGGTTATGTCCTTGAAGGGCTCCCTGTCCGCTTTATATAGGTTTAGGGGCAAGGTTACAAAGAGAAAAACCTAGATGTACGTTGTTTCCTAATCTAAGTCCTACTCTAACTACATATTATATGGACCCGATCTACCTCCTATCTTCAGCCAGACAAGCAGACCGAGTGGGTGTATCCTAATCTTCACAGCAGCCCCTGAGACCTAATCTTCTCGTAAGCCTGTTTAAACGAAAGCCGAGTGCTTCAATATCCTCATTATAGATGCTCAAATGCCTTTTCACTTTAAACTTGTCCAAAAAACGTTTACAAGAGTTTGTGAAGAGCTTATCTAAAAATAAATTAAATAAAAATAAGCAACAGTCAATGCATCTAATTAGATATAGCCTCCGAATTAGATATAGCTTCCAACTATGTGATTAGTTAAAATACATCTGACAAAAATAAAAAAAACTAACCGAATGATATATATATCAAATATCAACATACATGATGTTAAATCCCGAGTGCTACCCAAGTAATCTACCAATCACCTTTTAATAAATATAACATCGCACATCATTAAGCAAACTGTGCATGTCACCAAATTAATGAGCATAGCCTAGAGCATTTCGGCGATTTTATAAAAAGAAATCACGTAGCAGGCCAACCATGAATTAAATAATCACTTGAACAACACTTGACTTTTATTAAAAAGTCAATTTTAAAGCTATATATAAGCATCCTGCCAGTACCTAGATATAATGGCATAAAAATGACCTTTAATAAAAAAAGCCATTTATTAGCAGATTGAGGATTTTTAGTGGTATTAGGCTCACGTCATGCACATATAATAAAAACAAATTTGCTTAAGCTCGTAGAAGGCACAACTTTGGCACAACCAAAAATTTGGGCTACAAACGTGATGGGCTTCGGCCCAAAATATCTGTCGATATCCTTAAAAAATCATTAGAACATGGCAGGTCATCTTATCCACCGCTTCGTCTCCCCCAAAATTCATCTCCATGCTCCTGCTCATCAACCACCACCGTCGAAGCTAGGGTTAAGCTTCCCCAACCAATCCGCCACCAAAACTCTTCTGAAAATCAATTGCGCACAAGCGCAGCCCGTCCCCACCCTAATCTCACATCTCATTCTTCCAAAAAAACCATAGATCCAGATTCCTCCATCCCCACTCATGGCAAAGGAGAAAGAAATCCTATTTGACCAATGGGCTACTTCAGATATGACGGAGAAGAACCTGCTAGAGATGGTGTGATGGCATCGTTTCGGCCAAGGAAATCATTGGATGGCGCCCGGCATGCGGAGAGGAATACCCAACTTCACACCGATGGGATTGTGGTGTTCACCCCTTTCTTCTATAGTGGCTTCAACCTTCCAACTTTCGAGTTCTTCCGTGGCTTGCTTGACTTCTATGGGATTAAGCTTTATCACCTCAACCTTAACTCTATTTTGCACTAACCATCTTCATACATTTGTGCTGAGGCATTCCTAGGAATCATGCCCCATTTCAATTTCTTCCACCGCATCTTCTACTTGAAAGCCCAACCTACCAAAGACAATCCTGACAATCCTTGCATAGTAGGCAGCTCTAGATTCCAACTGCGCGATGACCTCAGAAAATTTTACTTCTTCCTTCCTTTGAAATCGACCAATAAGGGTTGACACTCCAATTGGTTCTACATCTCAAACCACACTCCTTGTCTTCCCGAGTTCATTGGTCTCCTCCCGTGCATCGCCCCATTGGAACTCTTTGCTAGAAGGGCAAGACAGAGTCAAAGTGGACATGCTCGTTGCCAAAATCACCGTCATTTCAAGAAAAAGGCCCGACAGGAGAAAAAATCACTCAGCATTTCATCAAATGTCAACTAGCCCCAATTAGAGAAAGGGCAAAGCCAACATTCGAATACAAAGGTCAAACTAATCCAAACCGAGAGGCTCAAGACACACTTAGGTACAAAATCATGTGCAAGAGGATGTACAAAGTCTTCTCTTCTAGCATCGCAATCAACATCTCCCATCAATTTCCAGTAATCCCCTTCCATCTTCCGAATCCTCCTCTTGAGGTATATAATGTTTGACACAACTTCATGTCTTGATCATCCAAATAAATAAACTTGATTGATATAACTCCACTTGTGCAGGAAAACAAACTTATAATCTTCAACCCTCCGGCTCCTATCCGCTCACCAAGAAGAACACAAAGGGACAAGGAGAGCACCAAGGACCTTCAATTGACAACCCTTCTCGGGAAAGAAAATACCCGATGTTGAGCAAAAACCAAAGAAAGCCGAGAGGAAGAAAAGAAAACTAGTGCTGGAGTCGTCAAATGATGAAGGCGAGGAAAATACACAACGCGCGAGCAAATTTCTCCACCACCTCCTCTTAGGAAGCCGTGGTCCTAAGATTAGGACTTCATCCAGGTAACCAATCTACCATTTTCCAAAGCATGAAGTAGGGAATGAAATGCTTGATCATATCTTGCCAAATGAGTGTAGTGTTGAATGAATGAATTCCTTGCCACCCGTCTTGATTCCGCATGAAACCTCTCGACATCGACCCAACCGGTCGAATCGAAACCTAGACCACAACCCGTCCTCAAGCTACCCGGCCGCCCGAGGCAAGCACACAGTAACTAGCCAAGAAGCCAGCCCTAAAGCACAAGAGCCCCCAACTGGAAACTAGTTGTCCAAAGAAAAGACCGAAACCAGGAGCCAAGAGCCCCCAACTGGAAACCAGTCGGTTAAAGAGAAATTTGTAGATAACAGCCAAGGACCCCTGACTGGGGATCAATCGGCTGCTGATAAAGTCGAAGAAGAAGACCAAAGGAATAACAGCAAGGCAGCTGACACCACTTCGACTGGAGACCAGCCAGATGCAGAAATCCAGGCTACCCCACGCACACGGCCTGAGATAATTAATGGTAAGACTCTCGATACTTCAATTGCACAATGCCTTTTTCTAACACCACCACTATTGCAGAACCTATGGTCGAAGAAAATGAAGAAATCTTGCGTCTCAAGTTAGCCGAGAATTATAACCCTCCTGTCAAGATCCATGGCGAAATGCGAAAGGACAAATTGAAGGCATAATCTTGAATAAGCAAAAAGAAGCAGAAGAATGCGATCTACTAGTCTATAGGCTCAACCAGTCGACAAAGCTATTAAAGATAAACTCCTTAGGTAGCCTTTAAGAACATCCTTGGAAGAAAACCTGCTTCTAACTCATGTCTTATGTTTGTGAAGATAATCTATCTTCAATCACAGGCTAAGTCTGAAGTCTTGGAGAAACTGGTGCCCCACCTTGACACACTCGAAGCAGTGAGACAAGAATTGACATATGTAAAGAATGCTACCCAGGCTAAGGAACACCAATTGATGGCATAAATCAGAAGTCTTGTGAAGCCAATCTTGAATACAGAGGATCGATCGTCGGTAAGTATAAACTCAGCCTCCTATCATTGAACCTATTTTTATTATAACACTTCTTGACTTGTTTAAATTCTTCACCCAAACCGCCCACTCCAAACTCGACAACCAAACGGGATGAAGCAGTCAAAAAGGCCACCAAGTCGGAAAAAGATAAGGCCAAAGGAATTTGAACTTGAAGGTAACCTCCATATGTCTCAACTTTGCTCTTCATGTATTAAATCTTGATGCTTTTATATCTAAAACTCCAGCCCATGAAATAAAGAGCCAAGCGCAATTCATAGTGTTTGCTTCTCGGGTGAAGAGAGCTGAAACTGTATGCGACGACATAGCCAATGTCGCAGCTCCAATTGTAAATGCAATATTTAGTAATGGAGTTGGCTCAAGCTGTATATTTGATAAGCTTCGATGTGCCCTAGACAAATACCAAAAAAATCACCAAAGCAGCTACTATGGGAGCAAGTCAGGCCTTGGAGATGACTAAATCCTTGTATCCCCGAGTAGATGTGCTAGAAATTGGGGATGGCTTCGCAGATGGCACCATTGAAGAACAAGCTATAGAGCTAATCAATGAAGCTGAAGAGCCTGCAAAGAATATTGCCAAGGATGTTGTAGAAAACTTTTGTAATTGAACTTTGCATATCTTGTAACATGATTCCCTTTGTTGATGGATGTGACAGCTAACTTATTTATGACTTTGTTTAGACCGCAATGATTATATTAAGTAAAGAAAATCTTTGTCTGATTGAACCAAGCCTAAAAAACTTAGTTGAGCAGATAAAAACTTTCTACCTAGTAACATCACACACCAAAATAAGCCAATGATAAGCAAAACTGAAATTTGAAGAAAATAATATTGAAGAAACACGAGACTCCATGATTATTATTGATAGCCCCCGACTGGTTACTCAAGAATACAAATTACTTGACATAGGTGGCCAAAGAAAAATACATATATACGATGATACAAAATCTTAAGAATAAAAGGGACGCAACTACTCAATATCCCAACAATTCCACAACCGTGCCATCTTCTCTGTTCAATCGATAAGCCTCTGGGCGAGTAATTTCTGAGATAATATAAGATCCTTCCCAAAGGGGAGACAACTTATGTTGATCCTTGGTTATCTGGATTTTCTTCAAAACCATATCATCGACCGAAAAAGCCCTGGAGGGAATATTATGACTGTGATAACGATGAAGTCCTTGTAGATACATTGTCGATTGAATAGTAGCAACATCGCGAGCTTCTTCTAGTCGGTTCAGTTTTTATTCACAATATTGATTATTCTGCTCTTCATCAAAACTGCGCACCCGTGGAGACTCGAATTCCATCTCACCCAGCAACATTGCCTCAACTCCATAAACTAGGAAAAAAGGGAGACTGGATAGTAGCCCGACTGGGTGTTCTTCGCAAAGACCAAAGAACTGAGGCAACTCGTCAACCCATGGACCACCGTAAGGGCGTAGCTTGTCGAAGACACGAGCTTTGATCCCCTGGAGAACCATCCCATTGGCGCGCTCAACCTGTCCGTTACTCCATGGGTGTGCAACCGATGCATAACAGATCTTGATTCCAAAGTCTTCACACAAATCTTTAAAAACTCTGCCTATGAACTGAGTACCATTGTCGGTAATAATCCTATTAGGCACTCCCAACCGGCGTATAATATTGAGAATAAAATCCTGAGCCTGTCAGCGGTGATAGTTGAAACAGGCTTACTCTCAATCCACTTGGTGAACTTGTCAATTGCAACGAACAAGTGTGTGAACCCCCTTGCACCCTCTTGAAAGGCCCCACCATGTCAAGCCCCCAGACGAAAAAGGCCATGAAAGGGGTATAGTTTGTAACCTCTTGAGAAGGGACGTGAATATGCCTAGCAAAAAACTGACAACCCTTGCAAGTTCGAGCAATGTGCGCAACATCTCTTATAGCAGTCGGCCAGAAAAAACCCTGACGATATGCCTTACCAACCAATGTGCGGGAAGCATCGTGATTGTCGCAAATCCCCGAGTGGATACCTCATAATAACTATTTACCCTCCTCAATCGGGACACAACGTAGTACAATACTAGGTGGGCTACGTCTATAAAGCTCTCTTCCTGACACCACATAGCACAGGCTGCGATGCTGAATGCGCTCAGCTTCATTCTTGCTTTGGGGCAACTCACCCTAAGTCAAGAATTAGATAAAAGGCAACCTCCAATCGGAATCCACCATATAAACTTTTCTTGGATCTTTGGCAGAGTGTGCTGAAATAGGCTTCTTCTGTAGGATTGAATAAGACCAAACAAACCAGCCAGAGGGGGGGTGAATGGTAGGGAAAACCAAAAAACCAAATCTTTTGCGGATTTAAAGGTACCGATGAAACCGATCTACAAAACAAAAACCAAACCGAACCTGTTGAAGCCGCCGCCGGTCACACCGCAGTATACCTGTCGATCCGACCGCCCCTCGGCCGGTCGACCGCCGTCTAGCCTCCGGTTGGACCGCCCGCAACCCGCCGGCCGACCGTGCATACACCTACGGTCAGACCGTCAGGATCCAGAAAACACTCGTAGATGAACTCTCGAAGAAGTAGATCAAACTATTTCTACTTTATTGCATCTAAAAGTGTTTAGAAAGTGCAACAACAGCACTCCTCACCAAAATCTCGACCTAACTCAGAACCCTAGCTATTCTCTCAAGTTTCGCTCTTGAAAATCGATATCTAGGAGGCACACCCTCCCTCTCTATTTATACATGCAGTAGGTCCACGAATTCTTCATCAAGTAAGACTCCTAATCCATGGAAACCCTCTCTTGCCAGCTACAAACTCATCCCTTTCCTTATCTCAATCAAACTTCCCGAATTTGGACTCCTTTCCAAATTCAACTCCACATACGATCCCTCTCGTGTGCCATATAGATTCTCCATCTTCCATGTGCATTATCCTCTAGCCTTTTAGTATCCCGCGTGCTGGACGTCTACTTCTCCCAAGTCGACTCCGATCCGACACCGGCAATACTATCCGAGGCCTCAAGCAATACCTACACATATACGACAAAGAAATGATATACCGAGCACAAGTTTGTCCAAACTTGACTCACATTAGCTTGTCAACAGTAACCAAATCAAATCTACAAAGAAACAATCCAAAACCGAGAAATCAAACCAAAATCAGAGTCGGCAGGTCAGACCGCGCTGGTCTGACCGACTGTGAGTCAGAGTCCAACCGCGAACCGAAGTTGGTCTGACCGACTGTGAATCGGACTCAGCCGGTCTGACCGCACACACACCTCCGATCAGACCGCGCACATACACCGGTCTGACCGGCGTTGTCTAGCCGGTCTAACCGCCACACAAAATATCACACATAGAAGCATCAAAGCACAAATCCAGTGTTTCATCATATAAAATATAAATCAAACTCATTTGATTCAACAATCTCCCCCTTGATGAAACCATTGGCAAACCCAAAAACAATTAGTTTGATGTTTTGTGAAGCAACCCAAAAACATTTCGAATGCAAGAATGAAAATTCATTCGTCATTCAACAATCCCCCCTTGATGAAACCATTGGCAAACCCAAAAACAATTAGTTTGATGTTTTCTAAAGCAACCCAAAAAGCATTTCGAATGCAAGAATGAAAATTCATTCGTCTTTGAGTTCATCTTTGAATATGAAAATGATGCACAATTTTATTTTCTTGTTCTCCCCCTTTTGACAATGAGTTTATCAATGATCAGAAGCATGGAAGAGCTTTGCGTTATATCAAAAGTAACTCAAGTTCAAGTTTCACAATAACAAGGTAGAAAAAGTGACTAGCTAATTAACAAACATGCACTAGAGTAAAAACATGAACTTAAAACATTACAATTAAGATCAATTCAACATTAATGATTCATGATTTCAACGATTTAAAATGCAACATATTCACAAGTGCAAAGACTGAAAGAAAAACCCAAGTATATATACTTATGACATTGATACTCTTTCTCAAATTAATTCCTTCTCCAAAAATATTCGAGAGAACTTTTATCTCTTTCTTTTTAACCTTTTGTTTTTATACTTTACTCTAGATTATTGCGGGTACGTTCTTGTCGTTAATCTTGTTTCCAAGGATTCGGTATTCATTTTTTCTCTCATATAAATAAGCATTTATGTACTCTTGCGGTGATTGGAACAAAAGGATTAATATGAGGAATAACAACTCATAAAGCATATATAAAAGCATTAATCATTCAAACTAAGCACTTGCTTCAATATTGCATATTTCATTAATTCAAGTAAAAGAATTATGTGTCATGTATCATATGACTTAAAAGCAATATCAAAAGCTCAAGTAATTACTAAAATGCACACAAGCTAATATAGTAATCAAATTATCTAACAAGCATTGCTAGCAAGCACCATAATATACTAAAGATATAAGACATAGCTCATCCACCTTTTATTTTCCTTTCCTTTTTCTCCCTTTTTTTATCACACCATGCATGATTTAAAACATGAATGCAAAAGAAGAAAGAAAAGATGCATACAATAAAGAGCCAACAACTCTCCCCCTCAATTGATGCCAAAAGGATGAATAACACCTAATTCTTCCCTAAGAAAGGCAAAGCGAGAAGAATCCAACGGTTTGGTGAAAATATCTGCGAGTTGCAACTTTGTATCCATAAATTTCAATTCAATATCCCCCTTTTCAACATGATCTCTCAAAAGGTGAAAGCGAATGTCAATGTGCTTGGTACGTGAGTGTTGTACAGGATTCTTAGCAATATTTATAGCACTAGTATTATCACAAAAGAGAGGAACTTTATCAAAAGTAAGACTATAATCTCTCAAGGTTAAAATAAGCCAAAGAATCTAAGAACAACAACTAGCAGCAGCAATATATTCAGACTCAGCAGTTGATTGAGCAACATTTGATTGTTTTCGAGAAGACCATGAAATCAAAGAGGTACCAAGAAAAAGACATGTACCACTAGTACTCTTTCTATCAATTCTACAACCTCCAAAATCCACATCAGAATAACCACTCAAGCATATAGAATAAGAGGTAGAATACCAAATTCCAAATTCAAGAGTATGTTTCAAATACCTCATGATGCGTTTCACAGCTTGACGATGCGAGGCCCGTGGAGAAGCTTGAAATCGAGCACACAAACACACAACAAATTATATGTCTGGCCTCGAAGCAGTGATGTAGAGTAATGAACCAATCATGCTCCTGTATTCCTTTTGGTTCACAGCCTTCACCATCTTCATCGGGATCCAAAATAGTAGTAGTTCCTATCGACGTAGTTAACGGCTTGCAATCGTCCATTTTGAAGTGTCGTAGAAGATCCTTGGTGTACTTTGTTTGATGAACAAACGTATCTTGAGGTGTTTGCTTAATTTTCAATCCCAAAAAGTAAGTCAATTCACCCATCATGCTCATCTCAAATTCCCTGTGCATTGTCTCAACAAACTCCACAACCAAAGCGTGAGATGAACAACCAAAGATGATATCATCCACATAAATCTGAAAAAATAGTAGATCATCACCATGCTTAAGAACAAAGAGAGTTTTATCAATTTTTTCCATTGTAAAGCCTTTTGCAAGCAAAAATTTTTTAAGTCTATCATACCATGCTCTAGGTCCTTGTTTCAAACCATACAAAGCTTTTGACAAACAAAAACATGGTTGGGAAAATCAGGATTTTCAAAACCTGGTGGTTGTTTTACAAAAACTTCCTCATGTATGTAACCATTTAGAAAAGCACTTTTAACATCCATTTGAAACAACTTAAAACCTTTTGAAGCAGCAAAAGCCAACAAAAGTCTAATTGCCTCAATCCTAGCAACAAGAGCAAAAGTTTCATCATAATCCAACCCTTCCATTTGAGTAAAACCCTAAGCAACAAGCCTAGCTTTGTTTCTAACAATTAAACCATCCTCATTCTGTTTATTTTTGAAAGCCCATTTAGTTCCAATAATATTATGACCAACAAGAGGTTCAACTAAAAACCAGACTTTGTTTCTTTCAAAATTCTCAAGTTCTTCATGCATGGCGTTAATCCATGATTCGTCAGTTAGAGCATAAGTAACATCTTTGGGTCCAAAATTAGAGATAAAAGCAGAATTTGCATGAAAATCACGATTTGTTACCTTAGACCTTGTAGTACGTTCACCCAAATTACCTATTATCTGTTCCGGAGGATATCCTCATTGAATATGAAGTGGAGCACTTACATCTGAAGTTTGTTCATCTTTAGCTTGTTCAGACAAAGTTGAAGCTTCTGGAGGTCTATTAGCATCATTACCTGAAGCTCCCGAAGAACCACTCGGCCGGTCTGACCGCTCCTCTGCCTGCGGTCTGACCGCCGATGTGCCTCTGGTCTGACCGGCGCCATGCCCGGTCTGACCGGCCGACGCATCCTCGTCGTCTTCGTGATCGCTTTCCACAAAAATATTCTCCCCCTGAACCTGTGATAGGGTACCTGAAATTTCGAGTCTAGTCCCTGGACTAGCTTCATCAAAAGTGACTTCGCAAGTCTCAATAATTTTATTAGTTTCCAAAACAAGTACGTGATAACCTCGTGAATGCGCAGAGTATCCCAACATAAGTCCATCAACAGAGCGAGATTCAAATTTATCCAAATTTCCAGATTGAGCACAAAGTGTTTACATCCAAAAACACGCAAGCGAGAAATCTTCGGTGAGTGTCCAAAGCGAAGCTCATAAGAAGTTTTTCCAAGTTTAGATCTCAAGAAATATGATTGGAAATATAACAAGCAGTGTTAATAGCTTCAGCCCAAAATTTTCTAGGAGTAGAGTATTCATCAAGCGTAGTCCTAGCCATTTCAACCAAAGAACGATTTTTTCTTTCAACAACACCGTTTTGTTGAGGAACCCGAGGAGACGAAAATTGATGTTCAAGACCCTTTTCATCACAAACTTTCAAAAGAAGAATTTTTAAACTCACCACCATTATCACTTCGAATAGTTCTCAAAGATTTTGGAAACTCAAGAGCCAAACGAAGATACAAACTTTTAAAGTGTTCGAAAGCTTCATCCTTAGTTACCATAAAATAAACCCAAGAATATCGAGAAAAATCATCAACAATGAACAAACTTACCACTTTCCTCCAACAGATTGCACTCTAGCTGGACCAATAGTGTCCATGTGTAACAGTTGTCCTGGTGCATCCGTCATCACAGAAAATATGGGAGTATGCGAAGAAGCAACCATCTTAGCATGACGACATGGCGAACAAATCAATTCAAGATCTTTCTTAAGTTTAGGCAAACCTCGAACAAGATCCGAACCACTAATCCTAGTGAGATGATCAAAGCTAACATGTCCAAGTCTACGATGGCAAAACATCACATCTTTTGAAATTTTTGCGACAAGACATGTAATTTCAGAGGAAATGCTATTTTCAAAATCCGCTTTAAGAACTCTTCCGTATCGAGAAACATTAAGCACAACACCACCAGAAGAATCAAAAACTTTACTTCCACTTTTCTTAAAAAGCACATCAAAGTCTTCATCCACAATTTGAGAAACAGAGAATTTTCAACCAAAGCGACATTATTCAATATAAACTTGTCACTTACCTTGACAGATCCACTTGCAGTGATTGTGCTAGTAGAAGCTTTGCTGAAGATGATTGAATCCTTCCTTGATGCCTTTACGAGGGAGGAGAACCAACTTTTATCACCGTCATGTGTCGCGAACAACCGGAATCAACGATCCACACGTTCTCCTCCTCGCCAAAAGAGCCTACACACAAGCGATGTCGAAGCCTCGCATCAAGTTAGATTATAAGAATTTGGGAATCCATGACTAAGACACACGACTAGAACCAACAGGAATATAACCAGTAGAAAATTCAACACGTTTCCCGTTAGAAAAGTTAGCCCGAGGCCGGTCTGACTGCCGCTGTACCTACGGTCTGACCGGAGGCTTCACACTGGTCTGACCAGAGGTATAGCGTCGGTCTGACCGGGTATAGCTCCGGTCTGATCGGGTGTGGCACCGGTCTGACCGACGGTCCATCTGACCGCCTGCCTCGAGGAAAAAGCCGATTTTTGCCATCTTAGTTTTGCAAAAGCTACCTCTCGTTCCTTTTTCTGTTTTCTAGCAAGTCCAAAATAGAAACCAACAAGATGTCCATGTTTACCACAAAATGAACAAACATATTTTTCACGATGAGTTGAAGAACAAGTTGAGACAACAGGCTTAGCATTAACAATGTTTTTAGTACTAACAGCAGATTTAGCAACAAACACATGTTTAGTACTAACAACCGGCTTGGTAGAACATGATGCATTCAAAAAGGTCATAATGCCAGCATATTTAAAAATAATGGGTTTAGGATCTGATTTAGTCAAAATTTCACCTCTCTCAGTTATACCCAAAACACCAGGAGGATGCCTAGAAAAGTGAATATAGGGATCAAAACCAAAACCACGGTTGTCTGTGCTAACCTTTGATTGATCCAAAATCATGTTGAGATTCTTTTTACCATCAGAAAAACATTGCAAAGAACTTTTTAAGTAAGAAATCTCTTGAGTCAAAGTAGCACAATTTTTGCAAGCATCCAAAAGACCTTTCTGTTTTCTACAAGTTTGACAAGAAAGCACTTCATCTTGCTTAACTGTTTCTTCCATATTCCTAACACGACCTAAGGCATCTTTTAATCTCAATTCATAAGCAAGACAAGATGAGCAGGGTTTTGCACTAGCTTGTTTCAACTTTTTAGCTCTAATTGCATTAAATATAGAGCTAGCAAATTAAAGCTCCTTTTGTTAAAAACAACTCATCAGTTAACCTAGTGTTCATGGCAAAGCTAAGAGCAAGACAAGATTCAAGCTTTCTAGATTTCTTAGATTTAGCATCACGCTTTTTGCAAGTAGTTAAATTGACTTCTCTAACAGAATTAATCTCATCAAATAAAACTTCACATGATTTGCAATCATCATCAGAAACAAGAGATTTTAGTCTATTATTTTTAGTTTTAAGAGAATCAATAACTGCTTCATGTTGATTAATCTTCTTTTCAAAATTTAGAAATCTTGTAACCAAGTCTAGCAATCACATCTTGAAGATATTCAACACTAGGAGCATTTATTACCTCAATTTCTTCATCAGAATCTTCAGTGCTTTTTGCCATGAGACAAACTCCAACGATGCTCTTCCCTTTGTCTTCCTCATCATCATCTGAGTACTCAACATCGCTAGATCCCTGTACAGCTGCAAACGCTTCATCCAAGGCCTTCTGGTAGTACTTCCTCATGTTGATGTTCTTGGCCTGCTTCTTGTTCTTCTTAGTGTCCTTAGATCCATCTTGAGTTTTTTTCCTCCTGTGTACCTTTTCCAGCCTTGGGACATTGGGAGCGGATGTGTCCTGGTTGTCCACAGCCAAAACACCGGATTGGTCCACCTCTTCTCCTGGACCTGACATTATTCACAGCTTGAGAAATTCGATTAGCAAGCGATACCAAGTCCTCTTCACTGATTTCTTCCAGTTGATCATCGAACATGGTAGAGAAAGAAGCAAACATCGACTGTGAAGTAGAATCAGAAGATGCAGAAGTAGACACCAAGGCAGAAGATTTTGAATCAGTCCTTTTAGAAAGAATGTTCATCTCATAGGTTTTCAATTTAGTATAAAGAACATCCAAAGTCAAGGTATTCATATCAACAGATTCCTTTAACTTCCCAAACCTTCATATCAACACCATTCATAAAATGACGAGCAACCTCAGACTGAGAATAATTATCATTATAAGAAGAATCAATAGATCTAAGATTACTCAAATTTTGTTAAAACGGCCTAGATAGTCATCCAATGACTCCCCATGTGTCATCTCAAATTTGATGTACTCCTTTTTGAAAACATCTTTTCACAACTCTTTAATGTTTGAAGATCCAGTATGAAAATAATTCAAACCTTTCCAAATCTCATTAGCAGTAGCAAGATGCGAAACACGATCAAAATCGGAGCGAGAAATTGCATTAAGAATAATATTCCAAGTTTTGCAATTATTTTCAAAGTCCAATTTGAGACTAGGAGTATCAATGCGTTCAGGGATGTCATAAGATTGTGAAACTTTTAGCCAAATGTCATAACCTTGAGATTTTATGTAAGATTCCATCTTTTCTTCCAATAGTCAAAAGCGGTTCTATTGAAAACATGAGGTTTGTTTGAAAACTTTTCAGCCATGGCAATAGATCAGAAAAGCAAATCAAGAACGAGGCTCTGATACCACTTGTAGGATAAAATAAGACCAAACAAACCTACCAGAGGGGGTGAATGGTAGGGAAAACCAAAAAAACCAAATCTTTTGCAGATTTAAAGATACCGATGAAACCGATCTACAAAACAAAAACCAAACCGAACCTGTTGAAGCCGCCGCCGGTCACACCGCAGTATACCTGCCGGTCAGACCGCCCCTCCTGGCCGGTCAGACCGCAGTCTAGCCTTCGGTTGGACCGCCGCCACAACCTGCCGGTCAGACCGTGCACACACCTACGGTCAGACCGTCGGGATCCAGAAAACACCGGTAGATAAACTCTCGAAGAAGTAGATCAAACTATTTCTACTTTATTGCATCTAAAAGTGTTTAGAAAGTGCAACAACAGCACTCCTCACCAAAATCTCGACCTAACTCAGAACCCTAGCTATTCTCTCAAGTTTCGCTCTTGAAAATCGATATCTAGGAGGCACACCCTCCCTCTCTATTTATACATGCAGTAGGTCCACAAATTCTTCACCAAGTAGGACTCCTAATCCATATAGGAAACCCTCTCTTGCCAGCTACAAAATCATCTCTTTCCTTATCTCAATCAAACTTTTCAAATTCGGACTCCTTTCCAAATTCTACTCCACATACGATCCCTCTCGTATGCCATATAGATTCTCCATCTTCCATGTGCATTATCCTCTGGCCTTTTAGTATCCTGCGTGCTGGACGTCTACTTCTCCCAAGTCGACTCCGATCCGACACCGACAATACTATCCGAGGCCTCAAGCAATACCTGCACATATATGACAAAGAAACGATATACCGAGCACAAGTTTGTTCAAACTTGACTCACATTAGCTTGTCAACAGTAACCAAATCAAATCCCCAAAGAAACAATCCAAAACCGAGAAATTAAATCGAAATCAAAGTCGGTCCGATCGCACCTGGCTCGACTGACCGAGCCGGAGTCCGACCGTGAACCGAAGCCTCGCCCGATCGACCGTGAATCGGACTCACCGATCTGACCGCACACACTCCGGTCAGACCGCACACATACACCGGTCTGACCGGCGTTGTCTGGCCAGTCTAACTGCCACACAAAATATCACACATAGAAGCATCAAAGCACAAATCCAATGTTTCATCATATAAAATATAAATCAAACTCATTTGATTCAACATCTTCGACACGGTCAGCTCATGAAGATGCTCAATAAAGATATCCATATGAAGGAATTCTTGTGTGGATCCTGAGGCTTCATTGTCATGCCTCAACATGTGTGATAACTCTAGGCCCTCGTATCGACCTTCTAGTTTGTGAACTTCCTGACGGTAAGCAGCCATATTATCGTTTGAACAAGACCAATCATTCATGACTTTGATTCACCACGAACTATCATCCGTCGTATCCCTAGAGACACGGCAAGACGCAACCCATGGAGCAAAGATTCATACTCAGCCACATCATGTCGGAAAGTGGATTTGCAAAACATATCTTAATCGTTCTCTAGTCGACGAGATGAGAACCACTCCTGCTCCAGCACATGTGACTCTCAGAGAACTGTCGAAGTACATATTCCAATATTCAAGCTTATCCGTCGCCTTCTCTGCTTGGGCCTCCGCCCACTCGGCACCAAAATCCACTAATACCTAGGACTTAATAGATGTGCGAGCCTTGAAGGAAATATCAAAAGCCATCAACTCCAAGGCCCAATTTGTGATCCTACCGGTAGCCTTGCAGTTATGAAGGACATCGCCGAGTGAAAAGGAAGTGACCACAATCACTGAGTGCCTCTGAAAATAGTGGGCAAGCTTCCAGACCGTGATCAACAACCCATACAATAGCTTCTAAACTTGTGAATAATGGGATTTTGAGTCGGCCAAAACTTCGCTGACGAAATAGATTGGCCTCTAAACCTTCTGAATTTGTCCTACCTCATCACACTGAACAACTAGAACCATACTCATGACCTACGATGTAGCCGAGACATACAGCAACAATGGCTCTTGTGGCATAGGTGATGCCAACACCGGAGGAGTCATTAGGAATCTCTTGAAATCCTCAAAGGCCTGCTGAGCTTTGGGGGTCCACTGAAAATCATCGGTTTTTTTGAGCAACTTGAAGAAGGGCATGCCACGCTCTTCGAGCCAAGAAATAAACTGACTAAGGGCCGTCATGCACCCAGTAACCTTCTGAACGTCCTTCTAGGTACTCGGCGGTTCCATCTTAAGTATAGCGCTAATCTTCTCCGGGTCGGCCTCAATGCCACAATGCATGTCACGCCCGATTTTTGTTTGGGATTAAAACAATTTAATAATTCTTTTCTAGAAATTATTAAAAAGAAAAGTAAATTAATCAAGTGAATTTAACAAGGAAATTAAAATTTTAACCTCAAAAATCATGGCGGAAATATTTTGTAATATTCTCCATGCCCTAAAATGCTCTCTAAAATTTTCTCGTGAAATTTTGGAGCTCGAGAGATAATTTTAATAATATATAGAACATTTCAGTAATTATTTAAATAAATTATTTAATCAGTAGATGATATTTTTATATTTTTATATAATACTTTCAAGGTCCATCTAATCTCAGAATTTTTCATAGAATTATTTGAGCACTTGAAGTATTTATAAAAATACAAAGATCATTTATTCAATTAAATAAATAGAACAACAAATTTAAATCATGTTTCCTGTTCGTGCCGTTTTCGGCCCATTCTCTAAAAGTCTAAAATCCCTCCCTGGTGCCGTCCTCCTCTCTCCTCGGTTCGGCCCAGCTTGCCGTCCCGCTCCCTTGCACGAAGTCTATTTTTCATCCCTCGCTCGGCCTCTCTCTCCCTCTCGCCGACAAGTGGGACCGAGGCCCCACCTATTAGCCCCTCTCCTTCCTCCAGAGCCACCGATAGGTGGGCCCCACCTGTCAGGCTCATCCTTGACCTCCGTCCTGCGTCATGGCTGCCCCACGTCGCCGCTCTCTCCGGCCACCTCGCTCACGTTTGGCACCACCTCGCTTACTCCATGCACCTGCGTGCATCTCGCGCCGTCGCCCCACGCCGCCAGCATGCGCTAAAGGGCCAGAACGGTCGAGCCTGAAAGCTTTGGCCGCCGCCATTCCCGCGCCGCCCTACTCCGTCGTTTTTCCCAGCCACCCCGGCCTCCCTCGCCGCCTCCTCAGCCTATAAAAATGCTCCCAGTGCGCCCCTCTCCCATTTTCCCCATTCGCCAGAGCCCGCGCCTCTTCCCCTTGCGCTCCCCGCGTCGGCCCCTCTGTCCGTCGCTCGCCGTCGTGCTTCGGTAGAGCTTGGACGCCTTCCCAGGCCGTGCCACGTTGTGCCGCCGCCACCACGGCCTTTACCGCATATCCGCTCCCTCCGGCCGCCGCTCCATTTCTCCCGCTAGCCACCAGTGCGTCGCGTTCCCGTACGCCCAAACCGTCGGCGCTTCTGTTCGCCTCTGGCCACAAATTTGCCGCATCCACCGCACCCCGCACCAAATCGCCACCACCGCCGGCATCTCCATGCTGCGCAGCATCCCGGCCACCGCTTTTCCTTAAATTTCGCCGTCCAAAACCCCTCGGTCGTCGTCATCTTCTTCGTCACCGGTTGGTCTCTGGTGAGCATTCTTTCCTCTTCTTCTCTCCTCTCTTTTTCTTCCCGCAACTGCCTCTCCTTCTCGAGCCGAGCCGTGCCGTCACCCCTCGCCGGAGGGTCGTGCCCGAGCGCCTCCGCTTGCACTGCTCCCGGCTAAGCACCTGTGCCCACACCGTCGCCGTCGGCTATGCCGCGCGCTGCCTCTGCCTGTGCCACCACCGTTGACTGTGCTCGCGCGCTTCCTTCGCCGCCTCGATGCACGCCACCACGCCGATGGCCGCCGCGCGCGCATCGCTGCGCCGCCGGCCGGTTGGCCGCCGGCGCCGCCCCCGCACCCCCGCTCGCCCGCTCTATCGTCGGCGGATCGTGGTCGTCCATGTGGCAGCCCACGTGGAAGCCACGACGGTGCCTCACCGGCACCACGTGTGCGCCACGTGGTGCACTCGCCCATGGCGCCGTGGACTCAGTCCACGATGGATTGGTCCTTTCCCACGTGCGCCTTCACTCGTTGATGTCAGTGTGACACCAGCCCTCGGCCACTGGCGTCAGCCCTCACTCGTTGAAGTCAGCAGTAGCCTTTTTTTCCTTTGGAAATTAAATAAAAATTGCACAATAAATCATTTTAATTTTGAGAATTCAATTAAATGGTCTAAAACTTCTAAAATTCATATCTAATGCATACTAACTCCAAATTGGGCCATTCAAATTGCAAAATTCATCTAAAATTGATCTCTACTTTTTTTTACTTCCATGCACTATTTATTTGTTTTAGATTTTTTCCTCGTTTTCCATGCTAGCGTGTAGACTTCACTGTTTCTGGAGTTTGTGCTCGCGAAGAAAAGAAGTTCGTCTGAAGAAGCAAGGCAAGTCACATTCCTTCTTGACGCATATTCAACCCACTTTATAAAATATTTTTCTATTTGCAAATAAAATTGTATTGTTTTGCTAATTACATGGGATGATGGAATACCTATTTGCTTGTTTGTGCCGTATTTAATTGTTATCTATTCTTTGTCAACCTGGGTGATTAAATTGACTTTCTCGCGTCACTCGTATGACCTTGCTAGAATTATTTACGCTTAGTCATGCTTAATTACAATGGCTCACCTAATGGGAGAACTATACTACTAGCTTATAGTCACATGAAATGATGGTCATGGACTAGTATTACCTTGGAATAAAGGTTAAATAAAATATGACCAAATGATGGGCTGTGGGTTCATGGTTTTGCTTGTCGCACCCATGGCAATTAAGGACCGGTTCATGGGAAACCCTGAAGACTTACTGTACTTACCACAAGCAAGAATGGGAACTGTTGGACTTTTGTGTAGCTTTTTCTTGTCTGACGTACCTCGACAAGGGTGGGCGTGATGGAGTTCGGATGGACCGGGCAAGGTCTATACGGCTTTCAGATTCACCAAGGCACCAGGGGGGCTGCCTACCCTGGATTTAGGGGTAGGGGTGAAACCTCAGTGTGGTATCGCTTGGTCAGGGGGAGTTAGACGAAGGGTCTTGTCACGATCACTCGCATGGTAACATGTCAGGCATGGCACGGTGACATACGGTGGATTGTGTCTTGTGGGTACACTTGTACACCTCTGGTCAGAGTAGAACTATTCGAATAGTCGTGCTCACGGTTATGGGCGATCGACCACATTCACCATGATTAGTCCCACCTTTAATAATTGGACTTAATGGAACTGGCTTAGTTCAGGTGGACTGGTTGGGCCTGTTCAACGTGGTTTAGCATTGTTCAGTGGAAGATTAATATTGACATAATTAATCAACACTTTTTCCTATTTTAAACTAGAAAGGTTTTACAACCACCTTTATGCAAAATAGCCCAAGCCACTCTTATCTTCCTTTGCACGTTTGTATTTCTCGGTGTGGCTTGCTGAGTACGTGGTTATACTCAACCTTGCTATTTCCCCCTTTCAGAAGTATAGTGCTTCTGATTCGAAGACGGAGTTAGAAGACCAAGGCTCAGACCCCAGTTGAGTTTGCCTGTGGAGTGGAGCTGAAGCCCCGCTAGGATCGCCTTTTTTCGTTGCTGCTTTCCTTTGAGTGTGAGGACTAAGCGTCTCTTCTGTAAGTATTTTACGCTTTATTTCTTACTTTGGATCTGCTTATTAATTTGTCATTTTGTGTACCCTGGCTGATTCCTGGACATGTATTTAATACACAAAATAGTCTAGAGGGCGTGACAATGCAACACCATGAAACTAAACAAGTTCCCTGACAGTACTTCGAAGGCACACTTTTCTGGATTTAACTTCATCTTGAAGGACCGGATATTGTGGTAAGTTTTCTCCAAATCAGCAATAAGGTTGTCCTTGAACTTGGTCTTGATAACGACATCGTCGACATAAGCATCCACATTACGCCCGAGCTGTGTTTTCAAACATCTTTGAATCATGCACTGGAACATAGCCCTAACATTTTTCCGGCCAAAAGGCATAGTGATGTAGCAGTACGCGCCAAATGGTATGATGAATGAGGTCTTGAGACAGTTAGACTCCTTTAAACTGATCTGATGATATCTCGAATAGTAGTCAAGAAAGCTGAGTACCTCGTAGCTAGCTGTTGAGTCAATAACTTGGTCAATGCCAGGCAATCCTATAAGATCTTTGGGACATGCTTTGTTGAGATTTGTGTAATCCACGCACATGCGCCATTGTCCTATGTTCTTTCGAACCAATATTGGGTTAACCACTCAGTCTGGGTGGTAAACTTCCTTGATGAATCATGTTGCCAACAGCTTAGTGAGTTCTTCCTTGATGGTATCATGATGATCTTGAACGAATCGACTGAGTCATTGCTTGATAGGTTTAGCATTAGTCTTCATATTTAAGGAGTGCTCGATCACCTCTCTAGGAATACCAGGCATATCAGAAGGCTTCCATGCAAATATATCTTTATTAGTTTGAAGAAAGGTGACGAGCATGCTTTTCTATAAACAGTCTAACCCAACACCAATTATAGCAGTTTTGGAAGGATTGGTCGGATCGAGGGGAATCTTCTTGGTCTTGGTATCGCCTTCTTCAGACTTCGGTATCTTCTTGGCAGGGACTTCTCCTTCATGTGATGTTGATGTGGCTAGTCGGGTTTCCTGTCGGCTTAGTGCTTTTTCCCGAGATTGGGCCATCTTGCAGCTCTCTGTGTTGCAGGTGAAGGCTTGCTTTGTTAGTGATATGCCCTAGAGGCAACATGGAGATGTTGGATATCATTGTCAATGTTTATGTATATATGAATAAAGTGTTATTCAGTTCCATGAAATAGACATCTTGTATTGATCAATAAGTACGTGACTTATTTATGAGACTCTATATGTATGAATCTATTTCAAAATGATCCCTGATCATATATCATATTATTGGAACTAATATGATTCTAAGATCGGAATGTTTATTGATTGATGATCATGTCTCATAGATCATGGGTATGGAGATACCAAATTAGTAAACATGGACACATGTGTTAGAGAACACATTGTTGGATAGACCCACCATGAGACACTACAGAATTAATGTGCCATTAGTTGGTCTCGGTAGTGTTGGTACAAAGTCCTTAGACCCGAGATCACCATGGATTCCAACATGTGTAGTAGCCTACTTTGGGACTACCAAACGCTATTCCGTAACTGGGTAGTTATAAAGGTAGTTTTCGCGTTTGCTATGAAACATGGAGTGGGATGTGAGTGATCAAGATGAAATTTGCCCCTCCTTTGGAGAGATATCTCTGGGCCCCTCGAGGTAATGGATTATGGAAATGCATGGCCATGCTAAGTTGATTGAGGAGTCAATCAACAGACAGATAATCCAATACGGTTCGAGTGAATGGTTAAGCTATTGAAGGGATGACACACATCTTGCCTATAGCTTAATTGGTATCGTGAGGCAAAGGGATTTGTGTACACATTATAGGTTCGAGAGCCGATATTATATTCTTGTATACTATGGTGTCAATATGTGCCGCTAGGCGCCGCGCCGACGGGTCGGTGAGTTGGACTATAGCCGAAACCGAGTATACCCGAACCTCTGTGGTCGCACGCTTAAGGAGATAAGAAGTGCATTCGAGTTGGACTCGGATACGGCTCGATCGGATAGGGATCCGATCGGATAGAGTCCTATGGGCTTACGACGTATGGGCGGCCAACTCTATGAGACACGGATGAGATCCGATTCAAAATAGAGTCCTGATCGGCCACTAGTCCTAGTAGACCAACTCTATATAAAGGGGCGAGGGGTAGAGAGATGTTGATCGATCAATTGAAGTCAATTGCGTCGAAATCAATCTGATCACAGTCTAACAAGCTCACACCCAAATCTGACAAGTGCTTCTTTGTGGGATATCCTAAGGAAACTAAGGGATATTACTTTTATAATCGGGAACAAGGCAAAGTGTTTGTCGCCCGACACGGTGTCTTCTTGGAGAAAGAGTTTCTTTCAAGAAGGGTTAGTGAAAGCAGGGTGCATCTTGAAGAAGTTCAAGAAACACCAGAAAATGTTTTAGCGACCACAGAACCACAACAGGAGGAGCAAAGTGTTGCACCACCAGTTGTCGATACACCAGCCCCATGGAGGTCTGAAAGATCACGTCGTGCGCCTGACAGGTACACAGGTGCGGAACAACGTGATCTGTTGTTGGACAACGATGAGCCTAAGACCTATGAGGAAGCGATGGTGGGACCCGATTCCAACAAGTGGCTTGGAGCTATGAAATCCGAAATAGAATCCATGTACGACAATCAAGTTTGGAACTTGGTTGATCCACCTGATGGTGTCAAAACCATTGAGTGTAAATGGGTTTTTAAGAAAAAGGCCGATATGGATGGAAATGTTCACATCTATAAGGCGTGATTGGTGGCAAAAGGTTTTAAACAGATTCAAGGAGTTGATTATGATGAAACCTTCTCGCCCGTAGCAATGCTTAAATCTATTCGGATTATCCTAGCGATTGCTGCATATTTCGATTATGAGATATGGCAGATGGATGTCAAAATGGCTTTCCTAAATGGAAACCTAAGCGAGGATGTATACATGATACAACCTCATGGTTTTGTCGATCCAGAATCGCCTGGAAAGATATGCAAGCTACAGAAATCCATTTATAGATTGAAGCAAGCATCTCGGAGTTGGAATATTCGTTTTGATGAAGTAATCAAAGGGTTTGGTTTCATCAAAAACGAAGAGGAGGCCTGTGGTTACAAAAAGGTCAGTGGGAGTGCAATTATATTTCTAATCTTATATGTAGATGACATATTGTTGATTGGAAATGATATCTCTATGCTAGAATCCGTCAAGTCTTCATTGAAAAATAGTTTTTCCATGAAAGACTTAGGGGAGGCAGCATACATATTGGGCATTCGGATCTATAGAGATAGATCCAAGAGGCTAATTGGATTAAGCCAAAGTACATACATTGACAAGGTGTTGAAAAGGTTCAACATGCATGATTCCAAGAAAGGTTTCTTGCCCATGACACATGGCATTAATCTTAGCAAGAATCAGTGTCCTCAGACACATGATGAGCGGAACAAGATGGGTATGGTTCCATATGCTTGGCAATTGGATCCATCATGTATGCCATGCTTTGTACACGTCCGGATGTCTCGTACTCTTTGAGTGCTACGAGCAGATACCTGTCAGATCCAGGTGAATGTCACTGGACTGCCGTAAAGAATATCCTTAAGTACTTGAGAAGAACTAAGGATATGTTCCTAGTCTATGGAGGTGAAGAAGAGCTCGTTGTAAGTGGTTACACCGATGCTAGCTTCCAAACAGACAAGGATGATTATAGATCGCAACGGGTTCGTGTTCGCCCGAACGGAGGCGCATCACTGGAAGAGTTCTAAGCAGGATACTGTTGCTGATTCTATAACGGAGGCCGAGTACATTGCTACTTCAGAAGCTGCAAAGGAGGTTGGTTGGATCAAGAAATTCGTTTCTGAGATTGGTGTGATGACTAGTGCGACTAGTCCAATGTCTCTCTATTATGACAATAGTGGAGCCATTGCGCAAGCCAAGGAGCCAAGGTCACATCAGAAATCCAAACACATACTTCGGCGATATCATCTCATCCGCGAGATAGTGGACAGAGGTGATGTCAATATATGCAAAGTGCACACGGATCTCAACATAGCCGATCCGCTGACAAAACCTCTCCCTCAGCCGAAACATGAGGCGCACACAAGAGCAATGGGTATTAGATACTTACATGATTGACTCTAGTGCAAGTGGGAGATTGTTAGTGATATGCCCTAGAGGCAACATGGAGATGTTGGATATCACGTCAATGTTTATGTATAAATGAATAAAGTGTTATTCAGTTCCATGAAATAGACATCTTGTATTGATCAATAAGTATGTGACTTATTTATGAGACTCTTTATGTATTAATCTATTTCTAAACGATCCCTGATCATATGTCATATTGTTGGAACAAATATGATTCTAAAATCGGCATGTTTATTGATTGATGATCATGTCTCATAGATCATGGGTATGGAGATACCAAATCAGTAAACATGGACACATGTGTTAGAGAACACATTGTTGGATAGACCCACCATGAGACACTACATGAATTAATGTGCCATTAGTTGGTCTCAGGTAGTGTTGGTACAAAGTCCTTAGACCTGAGATCACCATTGATTCCAACATGTGTAGTAGCCTACTTTGGGACTACCAAACGCTATTCCGTAACTGGGTAGTTATAAAGGTAGTTTTCGGGTTTGCTATGAAACATGGAGTGGGATGTGAGTGATCAAGATGGAATTTGCTCCTCCTTTGGAGAGATATCTCTGGGCCCCTTGAGGTAATGGATTATGGAAATGCATGGCCATGCTAAGTTGATTGAGGAGTCAATCAACAGACAGATAATCCAATACGGTTCGAATGAATGGTTAAGCTATTGAAGGGATGGCACACATCTTGCCTATAGCTTAATTGGTATCGTGAGGCAAAGGGATTTGTGTACACATTACAGGTCCAGAGCCGATATTATATTCTTGTATACTATGGTGTCAATATGTGCTGCTAGGCGCCGCTATTGACGGGTCGGTTGAGTTGGACTCGAGCCGACGATCGGCTAAGTTAGACTATAGCCGAAACCGAGTATACCTGGACCTACAGGGTCGCACACTTAAGAGGATAAGAACAGACATTCGAGTTGGACTCGGATACGGCTCGATCGATAGGGATCCGATCGGATAGAGTCCTATGGGCTTACGACGTATGGGCAGCCAACTCTTTGAGACACGGATGAGATCCGATTCAAAATAGAGTCCTGATCGGCCACTAGTCCTAGTGGGCCAACTCTATATAAAGGGCGAGGGGTGGAGAGATATTGATCGATCAATTGAAGTCAATTGCGCCAAAATCAATCTGATCACACGCGGCTTTAGAAGTCGGCGAGATCAATCTCCACGGAAACCCTCCCCACCTTCGAGCCAAACCCTAGCCTTGCATCGCGTGCTAGCACATGGGTGTTCGGCGTTCTATCCCCGGACGTGTGGATACCGGTAGAGGCGCTGCTACGTTGCGCGCTGTTGATCGGCTACGAATCGACTGTGGTGGAATCGGCTACGGTCGAGCGCATCGGAGCGAGGCGCGAGAACACGGTCAGACGACTTGGCGAATCGGCTACATCGGCAAATCGGATGATTGTTGAATCGGCTGTCTCCGGAAATCGGCTGTCGGCTTGCGGGAATTGGCTACACAGTTCCAGATCGGATAGTCCTGATTGGCTATTTCCGCTGCATACTCCAATCGGTAACGATCTATCGGCCCTTACTTGCAAGTGTTCCTGGTTTGCGCGGTAGAAAAGTTTTTGTTTTCGGCTAGCGTAGCTTCCGCGTAACCCTTCATGCTTGACGTTGCTGCGTAATGAGATGACTCCTCGTGGTCCTGGCATCTTCATCATCATGTAGGTATAGTGAGGGACGGCCATGAACTTTGCAAAAGCTACCCTTCCCAAAATTGCATGATAAGCTACCTTGAAATTTGTGACCTCAAAATAGATATTTTTAGTCCAGAAATTATCATGGGTGCAGAAGGTGATTGGGAGAGTGATTTGGCCAAGTGGTGTTGAAGACGAACCGGGGATAACCCCGTGATATGGAGCAAAGCTCAACCCTAACTCGGATCTTAGAATCTGCATCTTATCCAACATCTTGGCAAAAAGAATGTTGAGTGCACTGCCCCCATCAATATGAAAGCGCTTCAACTTGATGTTTCTGACCACTAGGTCTAATACCAGGGGTACCACCCAGGGTGAGCCACTCGGTCAGGATGATTCGAGTGGTCAAACATGATTGCAACTTCAGACCACTGCAAATACTAAGGTACTTCTGACTGGATAGTGTTGATCTCATGGTCGGTGAGCTTCTGTTTCCTCTTGGACTCATAAGCCAGGATACCTCCGAAGATATGGTTAAGCTTGGTTCTATGGTCTTGAAACGCACCCGAACTTGGATCATTGTTGTCCTCCTTGTTGTGTCCTAATATACCTTCACCAGCCTTGAGCTTCAATTGTTTGGTGTGCTCCTCCGCAAACTTTCTTGAAGATATACCAGTCCTTGGCACCATGCTTGGAGTTGGGGTGATTCTGGCAGGGCCCATTCATGATTTTGTCATAATTGTTGATGTGTGACCACTAGAAGTTTGATGTTGTGGCCACCAGGTCTTTAGGTCTTCGCTTGCGATCCGTCTTGTGACTGTCATCATTGTCCTTGTTTGAGCAGCAGTTGCCCGACTGCTTCTCCTCGCATGATGCCTCGATGGCCTCAACCGACTTGGCATAAGAATTTGTTGTTTCAAAAAGCATCATGATGATGTGCAGTGGCTTGTGGGAGAACTTGCCAATGACGTGTTTGTCACGGATTCCTTTTTGGAAGGAAGCAATGATGATGTCGTCCGTGACCTCTAGAATCTTGTTGCGGGCTTTGGAGAAACTTCGGATGTAGTCCTTGAGCGACTTGTTTTTGTGTTATATAACATGGTAGAGATCAAAGTGAGTTCCGGGTCTCTCGTAGGTGCCTTGGAAGTTGGCAACGAACCGGCTTCGAAGCTTGCTGTAGGAATCAGTTGACCCCCATGCCCGAAAGCTAGCTCCTTGCCGTGTCAGCAAGTGCCATAGGCAAGTTGTTGGCCATGGCCTTATTGTCTCCTCCTGCTATGCGAATGGCCAAGGTGTAGACAGTGAGCCACGACTTGGGTCGGTTTCGCTGCCGTACTTCTCAATACTAGTCGGTTTGAAGTCGACCAACCAATCCATTCGACGAAGGTCTCAGGTGAAAGCTGGGACCCCATCATCGCAATTGTCGGGTGACAACGCACGGTGGGGCATGAAAGCCCATAGATGTTGCCTAGAGGGGGTGAATAGGCGTTCCTAAAAGTCATTTACAAATTGCTACGTTTAAAACGAATAGGCACCGGAACTTCTGACCAGGAACTCCGAAACTTCCAATCAGCTCAAGCTGGCTGAAACTTCCGGTGTTCTAATCCGGAACTTCCGGTGTTCTAGTACTTCGAGGTTCTGATCTCGAGCCTAAGTGAGTTTCAAGACTAGCCTATGTGCAGGTGACAAGGTGAAATAACCTAGATACAAAGATACTCAACAGAAAGTAAAGAGCATGCATAATTTAGACAAGGATTTTTTTCCCGAAGTTGGGATTCAAAGAATCCTACTCTCCATTGAGGAACTCTGAAGAGCTGGGTCTCGATTAACCCCTTGCCTCACCAAGCAAAGCCCTAGGAAGAAATCTCTGGTTTTCAACTCAACGTTTCTAGGTTCTTCACTAGAGATCAAGTGACCACATAGATCCACAACTTGACTCTCTAGCAGGCACCACAAATGAGGATCGCTCTACGAAGACCACCTCCGAAGGCTCGGCTCGGATTTTCACTTATCATACCTCGTTTCCTTTTGGAGGTGAGGAAAACCTTCACAAACCTTCCCGGGTCAATCCACAAATCACCGGATACTCGCGGGAGACACCTAACCGTCTAGGAGATCACTCTCCAAGAGTAATAGGCATCAAACCACAGCTAAGAATCACCAAGTGCTCAAGTCATCCTAGCTTTCTCACTCTCACAAAACCTCACAAAACCCTCAATTCTCACATAAATTTGCTTCCTAGGCTAAAGAATCAAAGTGGAGTGGTTTCTAGAAAAACATGGAAGAGGCTAGGGGACAGAAAAATGAAAGTTGGATTGCCAAAAGTGAGCTGGAGAGGATGTGGGATATTTATAGGTTAGTGCTGTCATCATCTAGTCGTTACTCACATTTGAACTGCAGAGGTGTCCGAAAGTTCTGGTTTGGGACCCTCGGAACTTCTAGTCAACACTTAGGAATAGTGCTGGCGCGACGCCCGAAGTTCCGGTCAAGAACCCCGAAACCGGTCAGGACTCTCTATCCTGAAAAGGGCAATTTTCTGAAAAAGGCTAAAAAATCTCACTCCTTAGGATTTCGAGTTTAAGCACTTAGATCTTATTAGGCCATAACTTGAAACCCTCTTGATAGTACGGTTTTCCTAGAACTCAAGATTAAATGAAAAAAGAATTTAAATAAGGCGTCGAATCCTCTTGCCGCTTTGCAATTGTTGTTCGGGGGTTTCCTTTGCGAAAATTTTCACACCTAAGCACTTTGGGACTAATCACTTGCACTTATCTCAATTAAACACATTAGTCCCTTAACCAATTTGTCAATTACCACCAAAACCCACTTAGGAAGCTAGATGCACTTTCAAGGCGATGATGGATCACATAACGCTCATGATTTTCCCTTTCTTGGTGATGTCGGTTTAGCTCATCCCAGAGGTCTTTGCGTTCCTAGCGTCCGTGTTCGAGTTCTGGCCTGTGGCCGCCATCATGTCGTCCCTCATGGTGGCGGCGGTCCCGGTGACATCCATCTTCATGGTGGTCAATGTCGCAGTCCCCAACTGAGTGCTCCAATTGTTCGAAGCCATATGGCCCTTGGAAGGATGATGTGATGGCTGATGACTTGAGCAGTTACTTGTCGAGGACTTGGACTTAGGTGTCTCAACATAGGATTCTTCCGGCATGTGGCTAGGTCATCGAGTGCCTTCGGCTCCTTGGTCTTGTTGCGCAATCACTCTGAGGATCGGCTTTAACTTTGTTGAGTGTTGGTGTCACGGCGTTGTTCAGGGCGTCGTCAATGAGGGTGTCCAATAATGTGATAGCAGTTACGGCGTTCTGTTAAGGCGTGGTGGAGATGTTGATATTGTTGATACGAGTTATAGGATGTTGTTGTGTACTGCTCGTCCACCTCGGACTAGGTCTCATTGTCTGCGTGCGTGATCTTTTTCCTCTTTGCATAGGTGCTCCTCCTCGGCTTCCCGGGCAATGCGGGCTTGTTCATCCTCAACTGGTGTGCCGACCATGAAGGTTTAGAATATTGGAGTGTAGTCGTCGGAGTATTCAGAGTTGTAGACAGTTTCAATACTGTAGTCGCTGTAGCGATTCGTGTGGTCGGCGGCATTGACGATCTCCGTGATGCTGGATGAGTCATCGATCGGTTTGAGGAGGATGCCCACCTCCCTAGGCCCAAGCCCTGATGTGGTTGAAGTATGCCCAGACTAAACCCTAGGGGGTGAGGCAAATCCAGATCCAAAAGTTGCCGTGAGAAAAGGAGGAAGCTGCATAATGATCTGAGGTAGATTGCCGCATTGTTGGAGATCCCATGTGAGGTGGTTGAAGATTGTGACCCCTCCGATGGATTAAATCTACGCTGGAGGAGATCACCCTAGAACAGGTCTTGCTTGTGTTCGGGAGGCCAAATGGAGCCAAGACAATCTGATCTTCCCCCGACTATTCGAATTCGAGTCAGAGAGAGAGAGAGAGCGCACTTGTCGAAGTCGTCGGTGAAGAAATCGAGACATCCAAGCAGAAAACTTGTCCCGAAGGAAAGGTGAAATCGACGGCTGCCGAAGTTGATCCTGTTGCACTTGTCGACGAAAAACTCGATGCAATCCCTACCTGACGCGCTAACTATCGATGTTCTAGATCAGCAATAAGAAAAGAGGGTAGAGCATGAGATCTAAAGTGGATGAGTAAGAGGACAGAGGTTTAGATAGGTTCAGACCTTCTCGATGAGAAGTAATACCCTACTCCTGTTTGGGGATTAAATTCACCGAGTGTATTATGATGATCAGATGATTGAGTTGTGGTTATGCCCTTAGAGGGCTTCCTGTCCATCTTATATAGGTTTGGAGGCAGGATTATAAAGAGAAAAACCTAGCCGGGCATGACATCAATTTTTAATCTATTACATGTTAATATTTATTCGGGATCATTAGTCTTGCCGTGAAACATAAGGCAACACAATATCTAAGTCCCCATGTCTCTAGTCGCACAAGCAGGCCGAGTGAGTATATGGTACCCATAATCTCCACACAAATATAGCCATAATTTTTATCACAATCAGTTTTATCTATGACATCTTGCCTACTCAGTAATTACGGATAGGCCCTTTCAATTCTAGGATTTAATTGTGTGTTCTCTTTGTTCTTTCTGCCAATTTTTTCCTTTTTTAAAAATATAAGTATTTCTAAAATTTTTCACGGAAATTAAGAAAACAGGTAGAAAGCTGTGATTGATTAAGATAAGGGTTAGGTAGAGAAATAACTTTATGTTAAGTAAAATAAATTTGAATTCAACAAATAGCAACGGAAATAGCAACGGAGAGAGTAGTAATGTTCAAAAGATGGAGATAGGTATATGTTTGAAAGTTTGATGTCCCTAACATCTCGCGGTTTCTGTACTGGTAGCTAAATGGTTACTGTGGTTTTGTAGTTTGTTTAATTAGTGCAATGTCTCTCTCTCTTTTTTTTCAACTTTTAGCAACATCATTTTTGTAATCGAGTTAGTGCCAATTTTGCACGAATGACAACTCAGTATTGTATATACAATCATGGAAGCGTTAACTTGTCGGGCTGCTTGGTTTTTTCACCTTAGATGGGTCCTTCGTAGTATTACAGTGGCTGCGACTGACATACAACTACTGCAGATGTATTTATTCGCTCACATCTTATATGCCCACATATTTTCAATCCACTTCTTTACATATATCATGTCCTTTGCCCAATAAACTATAAACACATTCTTGTCGGTGTAAATACATCCACTTAAAAATAGTATTTCATGTGTCTCTGAGGCTGTAAAGCGGTGGGATGTTGATGCTTTTATGAATACTTAAAAAACATTAATATTATAATTAAATAGAGTAAATTTTAGTTTGGATCACGCCTTCTTACCGAACTTGGATCTTCTTTAGCCTTTTTTTACTTTGGATCCTTTCGTTTATCTTTTGTTTTAGCTTGGACCCTTACCATTAAGCTTAGAGCTTGTTTGGGAAGCTTATGGTAGCTGCAATGTAACTTAATCAAAAGTTCTATCAAATAGTCTATCTTTGTTCATACTTTGAGAAGCTGTAGTCGTAGAATTCAGAAAATAAATTAAAAATCAAAAACTGGGAACCTAGCTTTTTTAATTATCAGAAACTGACTATCAACCGACTATCAATTAGTTGCTTCTCGGAATCTAAACTTTCCAAACAGTTCCTTAGGTCTTATTGTGACACTGTGATGTGCACCCTGATCATTCTATGTATGTTGACGTTCATTGCCTACCCGAGAGATGGTACAGTGACACTGTCATGGAAAAAGTCTCCAAAGTTCTTTCAAAGAGGTAAGAAAGGAATACCCAAAGTGAAAATGAGTGATAAGAGGGGTTCAACGTGAAACATCAGTAAAAAAATCAATCTTAAATTCGCTCTTACAAATAAAACATGTCACAATTTTTATGTGGTTGTTTTTCTAGTTAGCAGTCTTATTTTTTTACATGTATGTAAAAAATAATGAACTTTATAGTGGTGAAAAAACAATAATTAATATATACTATCTCTGTTAAAATATAACATTTTTTAAGCTAAAAGTTATTATAAGTTATTATATTTTAAGAATAGAGGGGTACATCTGTACCTAAAAAGCTGATCAAGCTTCTCAAATTTCAGGGGAAAGTAGGAGGCAAAATGCAAATGGCAAACGCCATGATTGGGGTAACCACAGATGGCAAAGGGGAAGACCAGTCAATAGCAAAGTGAGTACTTACCATAAGAATACTTTTGTTTTTTGTTGGGGAAGTTTGGCCTGTACACTTGAATGCCCCTATATATCAAATATTTTGGACCACTCAACCTTAATTGTTGGCAAGTTGCCCCTTGTTTAATTTATCACATCAAGATTCAGCTCTCGTGTTCTGGTCAACACACTATAACTGACCAAGCCATAATCTGAATGCCCACATCCATATATATCAAAGAATAATGCTTAATATACTTTTCTAGGCATTTTTTAGGGGTAAAGAAGAGATGCATCCGATCACAAGATGCAAGCCATGGAGTTTGTAATGATTTATGGCTTTACGAAAATGAAATCGTAGCTCGTCGGTAAAGGTGGCGTGAATGTTACGTCATATTACCAAATATATGCTAATTACTGCTACCTTCGTCTCAATCCCAAAACATAGCTAGCAGCAGGGGATGCAAAACCATAAAAACCGTAGGGGTGTGACACGGCATCCTCACGGGTTCGTTTAAATAATTTCGTGCAAATTTAAAAAAATTAAAAAAAATCATTTTATCTCAAATATATATATATATATATATTATAAAAAAAATTAAATTTCGCGCGGTTTGCCGCGAAAACCGTGGTATGTGGCGCAGTTTCTGTGCGATTTCAACGAAAACCGTGGCACGATACGAATTTGAATTTGGTTCAAATTTAAATTGTGGTTTTCATGGTTTTCGTGGTTTGCGCTGTTTTGGCGCGGTTTTGCGGTTTTTGCACGCAGCTTTTGCGCGGTTTAGACAAAACCCGCGGTACGGCAAAATATCGTGAAAATTATTATTCATTCCATCGCAGTTTTCGTCATTTTCGTGGTTTTCTCGCGAAAACCGCGCTATCGCGGGGGCGGAGGGCACGATAGAAGCGCATAAAATAGAAAACCCTAATTAGCAGGAAAATTTTGGGAAAAGGTTAAGGCCCCATTTGAATGTCAAATATTTACACTTTAAAACTTTTGATCATAATCTTTACACAAAAATAGATGTTTAGATGCATGTGTAAATTTTTTATCTGTCATCCATGCAAATACATGTATTGCTACGTGATGGAATAAAAAGTCCAGCTCGCCTCTCAAGATAACTTTTACATAATTTTATGTCTCAATTTCCCAAAACCCAAGACAAGTTTACACATGGTTGTTTAGTTTTAAAATTCATAAAAGTGCCTAAAATCCAAAACATGGCCTAAAATCTAAAATACCCCTCGTTAATGTATGTTTGAGCGATAATAATAAATGATAGTATGAGTTGAGTGCGAGTCTTAGAGAGCTAGTGGAATGATTGGGCAAATTTTAGTAGTATGAAAAGTCACATTTTGTACATACTAGTTAGTTTTATTTATTTGAGATAAATTTGAATTTTAAAGGTAGATATATTTTGAACAGTTCTTGTTTAGATTCCTACTACTACTAGAATGCATACAATTTAATACTAGCTTATTATATTAAAAGAGTAAATTTTATAAAAATTATAGGTACTTTGGTCAGATTATAATAAAACTACACATTTAATATTATATATTACAAAACTACATATTCAATACTAAACTTATACAGATTTAAGATAAAACATCATAAAACTAATAATTTAATAATAAAGTTATCACAAAACTATAAGTTTAATATAAATAATCACAAAATTTGGATATTTATAACTCAAACATAATATTGAAGCTAAAAATTTAAACCCTCAAATCTGTAGTTTTGTAATATTTTATTACTAAATTTATATAGTTTTGTCATATTTAATCGTAAATTTGTAGTTTTGTGATAAATTTATTTTTAGACCTAGTTTGTGATACATCATCTTTGACCAGAGTATATTAGTTTTGTGAAATTTTATGCTATTTAAAACAAAGAAAATAAAAGGGAGAAGTACTTATAAAAGCACCGACATCTAGAGGAATGTTTGGTCCGACACCGACATATAGCGTGTGGGTCAGTGGCTCGTACTCCTTGAGGAAGCAAGCGAGTAGAGTGACCTAACCTTTCGGTGCTCCAAGAGTCGCACACTAGTGCTAATCGAGCTCGATTTATCTATCACTAACTTGGTGCTAAACGGTACTAGCATGCATTTGCTCTCCGTCAGTTGCTACCATTGTCAGCTCTGTTTCATTATGCAACTGTACTCCCCATGCACACTAGCTCCTATTTGAATTTAATCGTCTCTCTGAATTCCGCTAAAATTGATCTAGTTATGCCCTTGTTGATTAAATATTGAATCACTAATTGTTTAGTAGTATTAGGGCATGGACAATGATTCAAACAATTGCTGGCTATATAATCTTTCTACATCATGTCTAGACGATATGTAGACAATCATATAACATGGTGTATCTACTATAATTGGTGTATCTACTATAATTAATAATTTAGTTCTATTTATTATACCGAAAGTATGTATATGATACTAGTCTGTCTGGTAATCGCCAGACACATCCTTCTCTCACATCTTTCACTTGTCTCCACAAGTCCACGTTATCAAATATCCTATGCAGTCAACATCCAAATTTGACAACTATGAACGAAATAGAAAAACATTGTCAAAATTTGAAAAAAACCAAATTTTCTTCACGGGACTGGTCTGACCGTCGTCTATGGACCGGTTTGACCAGCGGTGTGGGGCTGGTCTGACCGGTTGAGTAACCGGTTGAGTGTGAGTTTGGTTCGTCGGATCTTGGGTTTTCTTGCTTGTGGATATGTTTTTCGAGTTCTAATTAATCTCTACCCTGAGTTAGACATGAAGGCGGTCCTATAGGAGGTAAGACCAACCCCTTTATAAGGGCCAAGGCCAGTTTAATTGAGGCATCAATCTACTTCCAACACAATTAGTCAATTGAATAATTTTTTTCATATCACATCTATTTTTTTCCCTAGTTCTAGCCTAGTTTCTGTCCATCTTCGTTGGTTTGCTGAAAGCCGTCCGTCCTTGCCACGAGAGTGCGAATCCCCTTTGTAGGTTTGTCCCATAAACATTCTGTTTCGTCCACGAGACGGGTGTCTATCCCTATTTCATCTAAATCGGCTCCGTTTGTCGGTTTAATGTTATAAAACCCATCTTGGTTTAGCTTTGTCTAGATCGAGGTGGTTGGCAACTCTGTATCACCACAAAGCATTAGAAGTTTCGATCGTGTTTGGTAGCGTGACCAAAAAGTTACTAACACGATTTTTGACGACTCCATTGTGGAATGACTACATCAACATCAGGACCAAGCACGACGCAATTGATCCAAGCAACATCATGGCCGTCACCATGGAGGATTTATCCGAGGAGCAACACCAAGAACTCGAGAAGCAAAAGAAGGATTGGAGGAGGCTTTCATAGCAAGTTACATGAATACCCATCAAGGGATCTCATGAAAGACCTGTCCTCTACCCTTAATTGTCTCTGAGGAGGTAAATTCCAATGGCATACCCCTTCCTATTCAGCAAGTTGTAGCGAGTTCCGTAGATCAATCTATAACCATCACTTTCAATAATAAGCTAGAGGTCGCTATGAGTTCTTTATTTGATAAGATGGTTGAATCTATTATGAATTCTAAATTTGATTTTCTCATGACTGATTAGCCGCCATCTAGTTTCACACCAAGTACTAGTAAAGCTCCTATACATCACATATTTAGGTGAATGGTGTAAATGTGACCTAAAATTTTCCCAGTAGATATTTAGGGTGGCTTGTTTGTGCATTTTAAGAAGTGGTGCATAAGCATATTAGAAGCATATTCATTCAAATTCTCGACAAATGGACTTAAGAAAAATGCTCATAAACAACTCAAATATTTGAGAAAAATTTGTGTAAAACCTTGTATTACATAAATGGACCAAATATGAATTTTTGATTGAATTACAACGCCATTGTATAGATCAAACTACTCACTAAAACATTAAACACTGAAAGTTTGACAGAACTCTCGAGCCACGTTTAACACCATGCCAAAATTCGACCAGGGACATTCAGGCTGTAAGATTTGGACCAGTGTATAGCTCAAACCATGCTTTACAACCTTGCCATTGGGCTCAACCCGAAATTCTGCCTGGAAGAAATTTTGATTGGAGCCCAAAGTCGTACTCGCCTCAGGATCTCAGACTTAGTTTATTTCCAGCCTCTCTTCTTTCCGCTCACTCCCTCACTGACAGGTGGACCAGGGGGCATGGTGGGCCCTGGAGGTCAGCCTCACAACCTTTCCCTTTGGGCCCGCATGACTGGACGAGCGCGTCACGCGCACGGGCACATGTCGGCCGCCACGACGAGCGCCCCTTTCTCCCCTTCCTCGCCGGCGACACCATTTAAGCCCGACTTGCTGACAATCCTTCCCTTTCTCTCACTATTGTCCCGTTCCCTGAAAGAACCGAGACCTCCCACCTCGAGAACGATGGGAACAACCGAGAATACCTCGCCGCCGGCAAGCAAAGGCCTCATCGCCATTGACGCTCGGTGAAGTTCGCTCCCGGTTGATGTGTGTTCCCTAATCCTTGCTCCATCCTCTCTCTAATGACACCGAGTTCATCACCTTTGATGCAGCCGACAGGCGGGAACGCAACCACGCCGTAGCAAGACCTCGACGCGCTCTATGCCGACCACCGCAACGCACTCACTCGTCGACAGCTTTCCACGGTGAGCCACTAGCCAAACCCTCTCGCGAACGTGTTTCCCAGTGCCTAACAACGGTGTAAATCGAAGGAATCACCGCGAAGTGCACCGTGGAGGAAATCCCTCTTCTTCTTCCCCAACTCCAGTCGCCGACGCCATTCCTCTCTTCCTCCTTCTCTGGTGAGTTTTGGCACGATTCCCTCTGTTGAGAGCATCCTTGTGCATGGCTAAGTCACTGCCAGCTTCCCCTGTGAACAACTGAAAGCCGAGGAACCCCGACGACGTTCGCCAAAGGAAGCAGCGCCCTCGCTCAGAAGGCCCGCACGGTGCCAATGTCGACCCGACCTCGCCTATGTCTAACCATCGCTCGGTAAGCTTCCTAGAGACCCCTAGAAGCTTTAATTACACATGCACAACTAGATCGAAGCTCAAAACCAACATGCACTAGCTACCCGAACCTTAACACCGCTCGCAACGTCGCCCGCAATGATTTCGGTGACCACATTGCTAAAGAAAACCACTGTTAGCTTCGCCTTAATATTCTCTAGCTTTTTCGTTTTAGTCGCGACCCGAGATCAGCCGTCGTTCGTCGCCGGCGCCGGCGAGAACCTTGCCGCGCGCCACTACTCTGGTTCTCCCTCTCTCTGTCTTATTGACAACCGGGACCCACTCGTCAAGCGCTAATGAACCTCATTCAAAACGGGCAGACTCTGACAGGTGGACCCCATTCATTTTAATTAAATTCAGGAAAAGAGAATAAACCCGAGGGGTATTTTCTAACAGAAAAGGAACCCAACTTTGAAAATTCATATAAAATCGAAAATGGCATATTTTTGGAATTTTGTTAGACTCACAGGTTTATGGACTTTAATACCAGGGGACAAAATCACCTACTCACAGTAGGGAATTTATTCCTAAAAATTTATTTACAAACTAGCTAACTTAAGGTGAACTTTAACTTATAAAATTTGTAAGAGAATCATTTCAACTCCAAATGGAGTGAAATTCTATGTAACCAGAAAAAGTTGAACTTTACTTTAGAATCTTAAAACCTAGTACTTTCTGTAACACATAAATCCCTAATGGATTAAATGGAAGAAATAAACCTCTCATGTGTACCTCAGCTTCTAAAAAACATAGACACCTAATCCTAACTCCAAAAATTACAAACTAAATTTTGTTAGAATCACATTGTTATGCTTTACTGGATAAAAATAAATAGCATACCAGAAACATAAGAGTTTGGCCATGGAAAATGTTGGATTGCACATAGTTCCATACTTGACATGTAAACAATTTTTAGAAATTCATAACTTTGATAAAAATTTTAAAAAATAGGGACCCTTATCCAGAAAAAATTCAATTTAGCTCTAAACCCTTTTAAACCATATAAGGCATTCATTTCAGAAGCATGCTGGATTTCTATGGATGTTTGTAATCTGAATGTTGCATAAATGTGTTAGACGAACCGCCGACGTTTTCCGACAAACCCTCGTACTTAGCTGAACAAGAAGAAGAAGAACCAGGCAAGTTTTTCACCTTCCCCTTTGAACACATTGAACCTATACTTTGGAGGTTATTTTGAAAATGATTGCGAAATATGCATGTTGAATTTATGCTACAACACTAAAATTTTGGAATACACATTAGATCAACACCTTAATTTGCATTCCCACTTAAACTCCACAAAATACCTTAGCCATCATTCCTAGCCCTAGGACCAACTCAGTTTTGCTATAATGAGTTTGATGCTTGAAATTGAAAATATATGAGAATGCTTAGCCTTGCTTGTAGTATATTTCACTTCACATATGGGCAAAGCATATGGAAAAACTGAGTTGATTTTTGATCTGAATTTTATGATGAATAAATGTGATATTTGCCAAATAAAGAGTTGAAAAATGTGGATTTGAGGTCTGGGCCTCATGTGGTACGCATATGGTGATTAGTTGTGTACCGATAGGGGGAGAGTGTGCCCAGGCTGATTTTAAGGACCTCACTCAATGTTTGTTCATATCGAATACAGTACAACCACATGTGCTAGTATGGGATAGCCCAAGCTTAGTAAAATCTTTATGGTTTAGCCTTACATTTTGGTAGACTGGAGAGTATGAGTTTGTATAACTCAGAGAAACTTTCTATTTACCCAGATGTGGTAGTTTAGGTGACTAAGTCTGTCCAATACAACAATATTGTGCCACGTGGGTGGGTTCCTATCGTGTCCGCCACCACGGCGTTAAGTTTAAGGCGTGGGCCCGCCACTTAACGGTTCTATGTCATAATTCCAATATGACTAGGATGGAGGAAATATGTATCGTGCGGGTGTAAGGCTAAATCATGAATTTTAGAAGGGCTTTGTTGTGTGTAATAAATCGGATACTTATGTATCGCGTGACATGCTATGCATGATTATTATTTCACATCATGTGGGGAAAGTGTATGCACTTTGCAGAGTTAAAACTAATCGATTAGCCGTTCTCACGGTTAAGAGCGGCGTGTGAATATGTCATGAGTATAGACTTGTTGTTTAAAATTCCCTAAATGCTGATTTTTAAATGTTCAAATGTGATGAAAACTTATGTTTTATTCCCTTGATGCCATGGAAAGCAAAGAGGTGCTATGTTATATGTGTTATTATCTAATTAAATGCCCAAAATACTAGGTATATGCTTGCTGATTTCTTCCTTATCAAAAGTATGAGATTTGCAAATGGGTTTTGCTAAACAAAAATTGCTTTATGCTAAAAGAACCTGATGTGAGCCTTACTTTGGATGTTACCCTGCATGTAGCGTGTAGGCTTGACCGTTGCTTGCCAGTACAATCCAATGTACTGACACTTGCTTTGTATATACATTTCGTTGTTTGCATAGACTTGTCTGCAGGTGAGACTCTTCCTGAGGAGGAGGATTTCACCGGGGATATTTCTTTCTTTTAGGATGGTTCTTACTAGGGTTTACCATAGTCGGTTGCATGAAAGATCTCTCGGATAGAAGATGCTTTCGTGAACTTATATATATAGTTGGCCGGACGGTCGTATGGATCTAAAGTACTATGATGTATGAAGTATCTAATACTTAGAACTTAGGACACATAATCATGTTAGAGTTATCACTTGCTTGGATGAAAGTGTTTAATGTGTTCCTTTCACTAAGGACATATTAAACATGAGTATGAGTTAAAGATAATTGAGGCAATGTAGATCTTTAGCCATTTGGTGTCAAGTCTCCTAAATATGTAACACATCTGGTCGCTACCTTCGTGTGGTTTGATGGGCACATCTCAGGCTGAAGTTGACTGGCAGGCTAAAGGCCCAGCAAGGTCTCACTTATCTTTCTCTCGGAGCACGAATGCCTTATTATGTCTGTTGGAAGAATTGAGATAATCCATTCATCCTACATATATAATAAGAGGTTCGGAGGCGCCTGACATTTACCAAAACCATATCCTGATTATTTTGATAACATCCCGTAACCTCGTGGTTTTAGAGTCTCAAAATTTACTAAATTTAATGGTGAAGATAGTAGAACCACATGGGAACACATAGGCCAATTTCTAGCACTATATGGTGAAGCTAGTAGCATGGATGTTTTTAAATTGCGCTTGTTTTCTTTATCTTTGTCCGGTACCGCTTTTACATGGTTCACTTCTTTACCGGCAAATTCCATCTATACATGGGTTTAGTTAGAACATAAATTCCATGATTACTTTTACCCTGGTGAAACCGAGCTTAGGTTATCTGATTTAACATTGGTTAGGCAAAAGTTTAATGAATTTGTTGTTGATTACATCAAGAGGTTTAGGGATGCTAGAAAGCGATGTTTTGCTTTGAATATAAATGAAATAGATTTGGCCGACATTGCTTATAACGGTTTGCCTGCTCCTATTAAAGAAATATTAGATGGCCAACAATTTCTTGATATTAATCAAGTTATGCAGAAGGCTTTGGCTCAAGAAAGTCGGGCTAAGGAAACTAAGAGGTTTGTTATGTCCAATGATAAAGAAACCAAGCGTTAGTATTGTTGACTGCGCTGATAATGATAATTTTGATGATGGTGATCATGATATATATATGTATGTATATATGTATATATATATATGTATATGTAGGAAAACGTGTAGGCTACGATAGCATAAAACAAAATTTTCTACCGCGCAATCCAGGAAAGCTTGCAAGTAAGGGTCCATAGAATGTTACCAAAATACGCGCAGTGCAGCGGAAATAGCCGATCAAAGTCTAGCCAACCTCGAGCAACGCTTTGCTGACCTTGCCGACCTCGGACAACACCTCGCTGACCTCGATCCGATCTCCCAACCAGCTCGCCGACCACGTCATCGACCTCCCGACCACCTTTCTCAACCAACACCGTAACGTAGCAATGTCTCTACCGGTATCCACACATCTAGGGGTGGAACACCAAACACCCATGTGCTAGCACGCAATGCATGGCTAGGGTTTTGGCTCGGACATGGACTAGGGTTTCCGTGGAGAAGTTGATCTGGCATAGAAGTTGCACACCTTGATCTCCACCCCTTGCCCTCCTTATATAGAGTTGGCCGACTGGATCTAAAGGCCCATCAGGACTCTATATTCGATCGGATCCATATCCGATTGAGCCACATCTGAGTCAAACTCGAATATTTGTTTCAACCCGTTAAGTGTGCGACCCAATAGGTTTGTGTACACTTGGTTCCGACATGAGAACACCTCTCGGCGGACCCTGTCAACAGCGGCCCCTAGCAGAACGTATTGACACCAAAGTATACACAAAGATCATATCGGCTAAACCTGTAATGTGCGCACAAATCTCTTTTCCAAATGATACCAATTAAGCTATAGGCAAGACACGTGACATCCTATCAATAGCTTAATCATTCACTCGATCATGCATTGGACTATATATCTGTTGATTGACTCCTCAGTCAACTCGGCATGGCCATGCTCTTTCATAATCCATTACATCGAGGGGCCCAGAGATATCTCTCCCATATAAGGGGCAAATTCCATCATGATCATTCACAGCCCTCTACATGCTTCATAGCAAATCGGAAGGCTACTTTTATAACTACCCAGTTACGGAATAGCGTTTGTCAGTCTTTAAGTAAGCCACTACACATGTTGAATCCATGATGATCTCAAGTCTAAGGACTTTGCACCAACATCACTTGAGACCAACTAATGGCATATTAATTCCTTGTAGTGTCTCAAGGTGGGTCTATCCAACAATATGTTCTCTAACATGTGTTCATCTTTATTGATTTGGTATCTCCATACCATAATCCATGAGACATGATCATCAATCAATACACGCGTTGATCTTAGAATCATATTCTTTCCATATATATGATATATAATCAGGGATCATTTAGAAATAGATTTATATTACATAAAGAGTCTCATGAATTAGTCACATACTTATTGATCAATACTAATTATCTATTTCATGGAATAGAATAACAGTTTATTCATTAATACATAAACATTTACCATGATATCCAACATCTCCATGTTGCCTCTAGGGCATATCACTAATAGTATATATATATATATATATGTATAGCCAACTGGTCATGGACTAATAAAAACAAATAATTCATTTGCTCTAGTTTGATGATGACTACTCACAATGATCAGCAAAGTGAAGTTAAGTGTAGTTTTGATGTGGCCAAATGTGATAAGATCTATGATTATCTTTTACAAGAAAAGAACTAGATTACCTAAAATACATGTCATACCACATTTGGAAGAATTGAAACGTTGTACTTATTATAAGTGGTATGATTCTCATTCTCATGCTACTAATGATTGTAATGTGTTTTGTCGACAGATTCAATTAGCCATAAATGAAGGACGATTTAAGTTTACCGAGGGCTCAGAAGATGAAGTTAGGTCATGATCCTTTCCCGATAAATGCAATGAAGTTCAATGGCAAGAAGGTGTTGATTCGGCCAAAGCAAGCAGAATCCACAAAGGGGCAGGAGGTAGTTATTGGAGAACCTCCCAGAGAGCGATTTGGTCAATCACAAAAACAATTGGAGCCACCATTTCCCTACAATCTTCAAGTCATGCCATGAGGGTTGTTGTTATTTGTTATGGTCGTAGATAAATCCGCAAGCGCAAGAATACCGCTATAGCACTTCACCTTAGAGTATTCCAAGGGTATCGAATCACAAGGAAGGTGTGTGTATATCTAGGAACAGAATTCAATCCAAGGATAACAACTATTGGTAGGCTTAGGATAGAGAGGATTCCTATGTATTAATTAACTAGACTTAAGTTAAAGGCAAAACCTATCGATTGCTTCACGCACTGGCTCTCCCCTGGTCTGCCAAGCTGAGTTTGGCCTGTAGTTCTATGATGTACCCGAATGTGGAGGGATACAAAGGATGGATGAGGCTATCACCACATGCCTCCTGCCTCACTTTTCGTGGAACACATAACAGACGAAGGTAACTGCTAACTTAGACACCCCATCTATGCTATTGATTACTACTTTAGCCACGCGTAGGACCTTCCTTCTTCATTCAGAGTCCTAGTACTAGAGCACTCAATATAAATACTAAGGGACGAACCTGCAACGATGAAAATATATCTCACTTAAGCCAGGAAATAAAATACCAAAAGAAAATCTCGAACATTACTTTATTAAAAGAAGCATTCACCGAGGTACAAGAGAGGAGAGAATGTGACAGCTTTGGCACTCCTCCAGACCTTTCCCCCACTCTCTACCTATTTTTTCCACACTACTGAAGTGATGTCTAAACTGTGAAAGTGGGTTGTACTCCACTTTGTTGTGCATTTTGAGAGCGAGAGTGTCTCCTTCTTTTATAGCAGCTCAATGACGGTTTTAGGTCGGTAATTAAGTTGGTAAACACCCTTAACTGTCATTGGGGACCAATAGGGAAGCACCACATGGAAGATGGTAGTTAGAGGCGCCCACCCTGGTTCGGCCGAACCCGAACCAGGTCAATCGCCTCTCGCCATCGCCTCTCTTCTATGTATGACAGGTGTGCCCTTATGGCTATGCATGGTGGATAGGCCTTGAATATGTTGATTTTACACTAATTTGTGGGCCCTCCAATCTGTGAAAAAGTGTCCAATTGGCCAGAGGTGTGTTTCGTCACATGGCGAGTGGTTTTCGTCTATAATTCACTTGCATACAAATATTCACCAAGACTGTGGAAATGGTTAGTAATAACCATTACTGCTAAGTTTTGCTATTCCATTTTATATTCTTTCATTTGCTTTTATGCAGGAATTGACAGTCGGATTTGGTACTTAAGGACCGTCAATGGGGGTCTGGTCCAATGCCACCTCCGAGTTATGGTTTTCCTCCATGCCATGGGAAGCACCGCTACCAATGTACGAGTCTATGCCGCCAACGCAATTTCATCAAGGTTGGGTGGAGCCACAGAGATCAATACATGAGCATTTGTCTTCACCAAGCAAAAGCTGGTTTCAATCAAAAAATCAGTTTGAAGAAGAAAGAGGAGAACAAAAGCGTGTCAAGGTGTAGACAAGGACTTTAGAGGTGGTTACTATTAAGGTGGGTCTGATGAGGTTCCAGTACCACTGAAGACTCAACCAAGGTGGTCCAAGGCGTGAAGACCAATGATGGAGCCGACACGACGAACAACGCCAGTCTGACCGAGCCCTCTGGCCAGTCTGACCACACCCAAGGCCGGTCTGACCGACGCCTACCAAGAGCCGAGCCATAGCGCAAAGCCAGTCTGATCAAGTCCCATGGTCGGTTTGATCGGCGGTCTACGTATGGTCTGACCGGGTCCCGAGGTCATCCAAGGATCAGTTTGAGGGCATCTTCTTCATCAAGAAAAAGCGGAAAGGCTCACTACATCGCTCCTAGAATAGAGCCAAAGCCAAGGTGGATGCCCGTGGATTTGACCGCTACTCAAAAGAGAAGGTTGCAACGTCTCCGTGCTCAAGAGTTGAAAAAAAGATAGCCGAAGAGATGAGAGACAAGAGGTTCAATGAGTTACGGCTGCCGCTAAAACAAGAGTGGAAGCCTAAGCCAATGGAGGTTTACAAGCCGGTGATTGCTCAAGACAATGAGGATAACAAGCAAGGAGAAGGATCATCGGTTATTAGCAATGAGTTACCGCCAAGGGAAAACATAGATATCAACATGGTGGTTATGTTGCCTATGGAATTTAGTACCATGGATGAGGCCATAGTTGCTCAACTTTCACTAGGACGAAGAGATGCAATTTTTGAGAAGCCCGAGTTGAATCGTCATATGAAGCCTCTTTGTCTCAAAAGGTATATTGATGGGAAGCCGATCTCTAGGATGTTGGTGGATGGAGGTGATGCCGTGAATTTGATTTCATATTCACTATTCAAGAAGATGGGACGTGGAGATGATGAGTTGAAGAAGAGACCAACATGACGCTCAACAACTTCAATAATGAACCAACAGAGGTGAAAGGGATCTTTTCTATGGAGCTTACTGCGGGAAATAAGACATTGTCAACTACTTTCTTCAACGTTGAGGTGCAAGCTAACTATAATGTTATTTTGGGTCGTTGTTGGATTCATGCCAATTGTCGTGTTCCTCAACCTTGCACCAATGCTTAATTCAATGGGATGACGATGAGATTGGGATTGTTCAAGCGATACATCGGCTGAGTTTGCAATGGCTGATGCATCGATAGAATGGCAACATAGTAATATTCAATGCTTATCGGGTTTAGATCTCTCTAACTATGATTTCAATAGTGTCTCTAAATATGGATTTGTACCTATTTCTGTAGAGCTAGCTAATTTAGCACGGCTAGGCAATGTAACCATGTACTATGAGTAGAGACGCCAATTTAGAGTGGTTGCAAAGGAGGGTGCAAGAATATCATATCGGTCTACAAAGAACGATATTGGTGAGTCCATAGAATATTTTGATGAAGTGAAGAAATTGGGACAAGGTTTTACATCTACCGATCCATTAGAAGAAGTAGACATAGGTGATGGATATATTCCAATCCCAACTTTTGTAAACAAAAGCATGAAAGTCAATTATAAGGCTAGAATAATCGAGTTGCTTAAAGAGTATGTTGATTGCTTTGCATGGGAATATCATGAGATGCCAGGACTTAGCCGCGAGCTTGTTGAGCATCGGCTTCTGACAAAATTAGGGTTTAGGCCTTATAGACAACCACCTCGTCGCTTTAATCCTAACATATACGACCATGTCAAGGAGGAGTTATACCGATTGTTAAAGGCGGGGTTTATTAGGCTATTTAGATATGTGAAGTGGGTGTCCAACATTATTCCGGTTGAGAAGAAAGGGAGTGGTAAGATTAGAGTGTGCATTGATTTTAGATATTTAAATAAATTACTCCTAAAGATGAATATCCTATGCCTATAGCCGACATGTTAATTAATGATGCTTCGAGACATGAGTCGTTAGTTTTCTAGATGGTAATGCCATTTATAATCAAATCTTTATGGCCAAAGAGGACATGTTCAAAATGGCCTTTAGGTGTCCCAGTTTTGTCGGCTTATTTGAGTGGGTTATCATGACTTTTGGTTTAAAAAATGTCGGTGCAACATATCAAAGGGCAATGAATTTGATCTTTCATGATTTTCTAGGTATAATCTTGGAAATCTACATTGATGATATTGTTGTCAAATTGGATGACATGGAAGGCCACTTAACCGATTTGAGTTTAGCTTTTGAGAGGAGCGTCGGTATGGTTTGAATATGAATCCACTCAAGTGTGCTTTTGGTGTGTCGGCGGGGAAGTTCCTAGGATTCATGGTGGAAATTGATCCTAGGAATATAGAAGAAATTAGAAAGTTCAAAGCACTAGCATGCAAGAAAGAAGTTCAGAAGTTGCTAGTAACGTTAGTTATTTGAGGAGGTTCATATCCATCCTAGCCGGTAAAATCGATGCTTTTGTTCCAATACTTCATTTGAAAAGAGAAATCAATTTTACTTAGGGGGCAAAATAGCAAGAGGCGTTTGAGGGAATTAAGAAGTATTTATCATCTCCACCCGTGGTGCGAGCGTCTAAAGCTAGGATTCCATTTTGGCTCTACATTACCGCTGAAAACAATGTCATCGGTGTTGTTTTGACATAAGAGGAAGATTGCAAGAAGCATATCATAACTTATTTGAGCCGTCGTCTTTTGGATGATGAAACGAGGTATGTCTTTATAAAAAGTTTTTGCTTATGTTTATCGATGTTTGTACCATGTTGCGGCATTATTTGTTTGTCTAATACTTGATTAGTTGCTTGTCAAACCGATGTTATTAAACATATGTTACACATGCCAATTCTAAGTGGGAGAATTGGCAAGTGAGAGTATACGTTGATTGAATATGATTTGGCTTATGAACCATTGAAATCTATGAGAGGCCAAATTGTAGTTGATTTTATAGTAGATCATCATGTTGATATTGATTATAATAATGAGGTCTATTTTCTTAGTGTTACACCTTGGAAGCTTTGTTTTGATGATTCTTCTTGCAAAGAGAGATAATGTATAGGTATAGTTTTAATTTCTCCCAATGATACTATTTTTGAAACATTGTTTCGCTTAGAAGCCGAATATGATGCTTTGTTATTCGGCTTACAAGTATTGAAAGATATAGGAGCTAAACATGTAGAAGCTTTTGGTGACTCAGAATTGAGAGTGTAACAAGTTGCCGGAGTGTATAAATGTTTTGATGAATCACTAAATAGATATCTTGGTCAATGTCTAGACATTATTGCCAATTTCGATGATTTTGTCATTAGACCTATTGCTAGGGATGAAAACTCTAGGGATAACGATTTGGCTCAATAAGCATGTAGCTATAATGTTAAGAGAGGTATGGTTTCTGATTTTAGAAAATCCGGTGTTTGAATTCAAGAGTTTGGTGAAATTGGTAAGATTTCAGACCTGGGACGGTCTAACCGGCATGTTGAGGCCAGTCTGATCGGGGACGACTAGAGGTCTGACCGATCTTGCATGGTCGGTCTAATCGGAGCTCAAGGTTAGTCCAACCGGCCTGGTATGGACGGTCTGACCGGGTTGCAGCAAGGAGTTGGGGGCATGAGATCGCGAGCAAATTAAAGGCCAAGTTGATCGTAAATTTGGATATTTGTTCCTAGTAAGCATAAGAGGATTGGAGGGTCCCCTTAATAAATTATTTGAAAGATCCTAGCCTTAGGGTTGATCAGAAAATTCGGTGGCAAGCTTTTAAGTATACATTGCTTGATGATGAGTTATATCGCCGAAATATAGATGGGGTGTTGTTGAAAATGATCAATCTAAGGTTGATATGAGAGAAGTACATGAGAGGATTTGTGGAACTCATCAATCGGCCTACAATACGAATTGGCTACTTAGGAGAGTGGAATTCTATTGGCTAAAAATGATTGATGATTGTTTCAAGTACTATAGGAGGTGTGAAGCTTGTCAACAGTTAGGCAATGTTCAATTGGCACCCACCATCATGTTGAATCCCATAACATGGCCATTCCAGGGTTGGGCTTTGGACTTTATTGGTCAAACTTATCCTTTGTCATCAAAAGGGCATCAGTTTGTGCTAGTCACAACGGATTATTTCACCAAGTGGGCCGAGGCCGTGGCGCTCAAGAATATGACTCATATGGTGGTAATCGACTTTATTTTAAAACATATTATTCATAGATTCAACATTCCTCAAACGTTAACTACGGATCAAGTAGCTTTTTTATGTCTAAGGTAAAAAACTTTGCTAAATCTTATAGTATCAAATTGTTAAGTTCTTCTTCTTACTACGCTCAGGCTAATGGACAAGCCGAGTCAAGTAATAAGGTTTTGTTCAAATTAGTAAAGAAAAAGATCAAGGAACATCCAAAGAGATGGCATGAGGTGCTCTCTGAGGCATTATAGGCTCATAGGATATACAAGGTTACTCTTTTTTAGTTGGTCTATGGACAAAAAGCCGTTTTACCGGTAGAGGTGAATCTTGGCTCTTATATATATATCAAGTAAAATGATTTATTAGTTGAGGAATACAAAACATTAATGGGAGACAGTCTTGATACTGTGACCGATAAATGTTTGAAGCCTCTAGAGGAGATAGAAAAAGAGAAGAAGAAAGTAGCCAAAGCCTATAGCAAAAGCGCAAAAGCGAAATCGTTTCAAGTAGAAGACTTAGTATGGAAGACGATTTTCCTTTGGGTTCAAGATCTAAGGAATTCGATAAGTGGTCACCAAGTTGAGAAGGTCATTATCGGATATGTGAAATCACTCAAGGGAATGCATATTTTCTTGATACTTTTACAAGGAGAACGATTTCAGAGATCAATCAATGGGAAATACTTGAATAAATACTTCCCGAGTGTCTGGCAAGATATTTAGAAGGTGATATGGTTGGTAATTAGATTATCGCCCTAATACCACGTGTTCTATGTTAGTCGGCTCTCAAAGATAGCCAAAAAGGCAGGGGAACATGTGTTAACATCCAAATTTGGACCTAAGCACGAAATAGAAAAACATTCCAAAGTTTGGAAAAGACCAAATTTCCTTCATGGGACCGGTCTGACAACCAGTGTGGGTTGGTCTAACTGGTGGGATGTGGCCGGTCAGACCGGCTAAGTCCAATTATGGGTCGAATTTCGCTGGGTCTCGGGTTTCCGGAGGTGTTTTTCGAGTTCTAATTGGTCTATATCCTGAGTTAGACATGGAGGAGGTCCTATAAGACAAGACCAACCCTTTTATAAAGGTCAAGACCAGTTCAATTGAGATATCAATCCACTTACAACACAATTAGCTAATTAAATCACTTTTTTAATATTGCATCTACTTCTTTCCTAGTTAGCCTAGTTTTTGTCCATGTTCATACGTTTGCGCGAAAAGCCATCCGTCCTCTTCTGTAGATTTGTCCCATAAACATTTCATTTCGACTACGAGACGGGTGTCTATCACTATTTCATCTAAATCGGCTCCGCTAGCCGGTCTAATCTTACAAAATACATCTTTAGATCGAGGTGATTGGTGACCCTATATCACCGCAAAGTATTAGGTGTTTCAATCGTATTTGACGGCGTGACCGAAAAAGTTGCCTAACATAATCTTTCTCAGACAGTAACACCATACCACGATTCATGCTAATAGAGAAATGTTTTATTACTAATTAGTAGGAGCAATCAAGTAAACACTGGTTGTTTGATAATTAATCATACATCGATAACCGATAACTTCTTTTTAATCACATCGTCTGTCTTACTTTTCATGATTGGACAATTGTTCTAAACTGCCACTAAGTAGAAATTTTACATTTCAAAGCTCTATGATACATGTTAGATATAATACTATTTTTATATAAGCTAATAGTTAACAGTTATCTCCACTATTAAACTAGTTTTAATGGTGCTCTAATTTGGTTTCACAGAACGGTATACGAGCGTATACCACTATGAAAAAACAATCAATTCACGAGTACAGCATGAATATCGTTCCCTTCCTCTATAGGGAAGATCGACAAGGAATCCTACATCCCTGTCTGTCTCTTGATCTTTCATTGTCAGTCGTAGAAGAAAGAAATTCTTGATACATCGAAAAGATGTGACTAGTTGCTTCTTGGTTATACATTACAACCAGATTTCCTCATAAAGAAATAAATAGCCCTCTGTTAAGATTAACTACTCAAGAATTGACCGTCCAAATTTGTTGAAATCTTTGTGGGTTCTGTTATTTATATTGGATTGGGGTTATCTTCTGTAGCAAAGTTAACGGCAGAGGTATACAATGATGTGCATTAGCTTCCTACCGTTTTACCTAGAACGAAACATAAGTGGTGTCCTAAAGTGCAGGAAAAATGAATTTCAAGTATCCATTCGCATTGCAGAATGTATAACTTGATGAGTTATGATTCAAGAGGAACCAGGCATTGTTAGCTTTGACCATACTGTTCTTTCACATGTGACAATACTCATCACTCACTGAAACAAACATATTCTTTTTGTATGGCCCTGTAGAGCGAACTGATGCTGATGAATTTATCCGAACTCAACTCGAGATCTCCAAAACAAATTAGAACCAACCACTACAACCGCAAATCATGCAACAGACAAGTATGGTCACTCAAGTAACGAAGGGAAGCAATGCGCACACGCATACACGTGTGCGCGCCCGCGTCAATAGAACATACGCGTATGTACGCGCTAATAGAACAGCGTGCGCATACGCATGTGCACGTCACACGCGCGTGCACGTGCGCGTCAAAGTCTGAGATCGTTTGGGCTATTGACAGCACGTCTATCTCTATCTCGTTTTCCATTAGTAAACGCTATCTCATTTTTGTTAGCACGTTTACTGATCTGCTAAACTATGTATTTTATAAAAAATAGAAATTTCATTAAAAAAATTAAATAAACTTATTTTTAAGTTTATAACAATTAATATTCAATTAATCATATTATGTATTAATGAAACATCTTATATCTCATTTTATTTGCCCGCTAAAATATATCACCTCCGAACTCAGCCGAAATGTTTCATTTCTCAAACATGAACATAACGCTGTTTGTACAGGTCATCTGTTGAGCTGAGTCATAAGTAAAGATTTGGTGTTTTGACATATACATGGTAATAAATAGTGCAAAGAAGGTAAATATGTAATGCAAACCATATATATATATATATATATATATATATATATATATATATATATATATATATATATATATAGCCTATCTCATATGGTATGGCCGAATCTATAATTTAAAAACTTAAATTAAAAATCAGAATCGTTTAAATTGTTCTACATATTCTGCATATTAATATCGATCGCCTTATATACCAAATTTTATATTTTTTTCGAAATTATATATATATATATATAAAGGAAACCTAAAAAGATTAAAAAAGACGGCTCAAATTTATCCACGTCAAAATATTTTACTCCGAAATTCAATCATGAGTAAAAAATTGACTCCACGTTAAGTTTTCATTGCTTATGTGATTTGGGCTGTACATTTTTCCGTGCAAAGAGGCAAAAAGAGACACAACACAGGTTTCAGAAGAAAGAACATTCTTTTATTTTCTGTAAGTGTTATATTTTATGGACCACCCACCTGTTTGCAAAATTTCTCACAGGGCTTATTGCAAATTTACATTTATCACGTCGGAAAACCAACATTTTGCTTCTTCATTTTGTAAGCCGGGAGGTAATTCATATGAGAAAATTTGGAGCTATTTATGCTAGGACAACATCAATACCATTATCTACACCTTGCAAGGGCTGTCGCAATTTTGCTTCAAAGTCCTCCAAGTATTCTCTACTGTTGATCTCTGTCAACCTGCATAATGAACAAAAATGGAAATGATGGCACCAAGGGGAAATTAGCCACCAGGATTGGAGAACTTATTGCTTGATGAAATCAATATGCATATTAATATAACAAATTTGAATTTACCTACTAATTGTTCGATCCTTTGCAAATCCTAGCTCATTGTCCACACACAAGTCAGGGTCATCGGTTTTCTGTGACCGTGAAGATCTAGGAGAAATTTTTCGTGCTTCAGCAACTGTCACTACATTCTCAAATAGTTCTATTGGCGCAGCCTCTGCTGTACATAATAACCTCGCCTTGTTCTCGTACATAACCTGAAACGTCATCATTTCCTTGGTGGTTAGAGATGAGATTACTTATGCCATATTAAACAAACAAAGCTTCTGGTTAACATGAATTCTGTTCTTGTTTACGCTCAAGAATAATTTCTAACTGCAACAAGAATTTGTACTCCAGTGACCTGCCCATCCAACATACAAGCCATATTCATCTTGCAAATAAAGCAAGGATGTATTGAAAAGGACCAGGCTAACCCCAGAATTAGTATCTGTTAAGTGCTATATTAAATGCAGGGATGTATGGCATATAAAGTAATGCTAAATATTTATTAGGGGTATGGAGGAAAAAAATTCGTCTGTTTCTTGCATTGGTATATGAGAAAAGCCGTATATTTATGGACAAAACTACTCAAAATATATGCTTTGCAATCTTGAACAGAGGCAGTACTATATAATAAAATATATCCAAGTGTCCAAGGTTCATAAGAAAATTTAGTGCATTAGTACTAAAGAGAAGCAAGCAAATGCCATCTGTGCTTATAAGGCTATCAGGTTGAAGGTGCTTATTGTCTAATCATTTGAAGTCTAAGTATAAATGGTTGTCTAAGCAGTGAGGCCATGCAAACTAAACATGAAAAATAATAGAATAAGGAAACAATTATCTTACATCAACCAATGTGACAAACCGATAAGCTGCTGTTCTGTTCTGAGACCCAAACTTAGGAATGCCATCAAGTGCCAAGGTGTGAAACTTTTCTGCATAGTAACAATTTTGCAGCAATTGTTACATCAATAATAGACATTTGTAAATCCTGATTGACAAAATTCATTGCACCAGTATACTTACTGAACAGCCCAAAATAATCAGCTGCACCTAAAGGCCTATCACAAAGATCTTCAAATGGGAAATATGCAATCCCATTTGCTCCCAGTGGAACCTGCAACAAATTGAGGTTCAGTAATGATACCAATTATTTTTACTGGAACAAAACTAGCTCCTTAAAAGTTCTAACTTATAAAAGACCTGCAATTGCCGTCCCATAACAACTTCAACTGTCTGAGGTCTAGGTTCCTCATCTCCAATTAATGTTTGCAACTTCTGTTTAAGAAGTGTACTGTATTGTCTTCCAACAAAATAGAAACCTTGTTCAGCCTGTTCATGTATCAGATGAACGATGTCAGGACAGGAAGGGGTTTAAAAGAAAAGCAAACACTAATATATTGAAAAGATAGGCAACATACAGAACCCAATTGACGATAGTCTACTGCAGAGCCAATGGGATGTGCAATGCACCTTTCCTGCAATGGTTCACAAAAGTTAAGTCCAGTAAACTAGCACATTAAAATTCATTTGACAGTAAAAATTGTAAGACTGGATAACTCATACTTTCAATGTGTCAATGAAAGGTAAGAAAAGGTCTCGCTGTAAACCACCCTCATAAAGCTGATCCGGAGCACGATTAGAGGTTGAAACAAGAATCTGAGCATGAAATTATCATGCAAGATAATTAATATGAAACGCCAAGGTACTGTTGCAAGTTGCTTAAGTGGAATAAGAAAGTGAAAAAAAATAAGTCACATACAACGCCTTTGCTGAACAAATGTCTGAATAGCCGGTTCAATATCATAGCATCAGCAACATCAGTTACCTGCACAATGTCTTGAATTTGTTAACATGATCCACACTTATCAACCCAATGCTTCGACAAGGATACACATACCATAAACTCATCAAGGCATAATATGATGGCCTCATCAGAAATCTCAGCTGCCACCACTTCAAGGGGATCTGAAACACCTTTATGCATCTATACAAAGATGAATGTTCACTAATATATGCCTGAGCTAAAACTGAGAAAGCCAGTTATGCATATTATATCCACATAAGTACCTGAAGACGACTATGTACGTTTAACATGAAATCGTGAAAGTGAATGCGCTTCTTTCTCCAATTAGCTGGCCTGACAAAAAAATAAACAATCAAGTAATGAAAAAGTAATTTGTGTTTCTTTTACCACACAGCGAAATTGTTTTGATGCAAACACCGCTATCTCATAAAAAGACGAAAGGAAGACACAGCATGCTTTTTTTTTCAGGTACTTTCCTTCAAGAGGGACAAATATAATTATTTTAATTTATTATTAAATCATCATGATCACAGTAAGCTCCAATCTGTCAGGTAGGGACTGCAGTATTCGCAGTGTCGCAACAAGCACATGGCGGAAACGGCTTGACGAGGAACAGTGGATTTGCTTAGTTTGTTCTTTTATCCAAATTAAGTTTGTTAGATTCTATCTCTTCGGTTATTAGGATGGTTGAGAATTTTGTGGGCGACACTAGCTATTATAAAGTAGCAATCGACTCGGGATATTATTAGGCAATTTTGAGATCAATCTAGTTCTTGTAGTCCTGCCTCGGTGCGTCGTCGACCACGGCTCCGCCGCGCCGACGAGGTCCAGGACAGCGTCCTGTTACCTCATTCAAATATAATCTTCGTCATGTTCCTGTGTCCAATTCATTAACCCGTGACAATCTAGCAAATAGGGTTATGGAACTTGGACTGGCCAAGATACTACTTGATGTTTCCTAGTTATTTCTAAACAACTGCAAAGCAAGAGTCAAAATATTTAAGAGATATGTTTATGTTTACTCTATTTAGCATCCTTTTATGCTGGAAATCCCAGAATGGACAAAACTCTTGACCCAGGTTGATTTAGTGCATTTCTTCAAAACAATGCGGGAATATAATCAATAAATTCCCACGTGTTATATAACAAAATTCTAAGCTTCACCGATTTTCAATTAATAATCCAAGAGCTTCAGTTCAACCAGGTGTAGCTCTTAATAATTCTCTCATTATCTTAGTTCCTAAGAAGAGTGATTTCAAGACAATTTATTAACATAAATCATGTTAAGATATTGACAAGGCTTTGAGCTAGTTATTGTTGGTTTGGTCCACATGAATTATTTTGACTTCATTAAAACCAGAACTCGAATTTTAGGGATATAAGCAAGGAAATTTTATTTTAAAATTTATCAATTCCATATCCTTCAGACTAATCAATGTCCAAATGAATTACTCAAGAAAATTCTATAGATAGAGAATTCTGTTTGACTATTTTAGAATTATGTAACAGTACATGAACCACTGATGAAGCTTCTTAAATTCTATAAGTAACATGCAATCTTCATTTTGAAAATTTTCCCCATGTCAATTTTCAATACTTATCCATTGACTCAGGGTTCTGTTTCTATATGCCCCTTCTCCATGAAGGCTGATTATAAATGGATTATAGTAAACAAGTAAAAAGTAGAGAGGCAAAAGGGTGATGGAAATAGGTCACTGAGGACTGCATAATTGCCATGCAGATTCTGTATGAACTATTTTGCAGAGCGTTTTCATGTCATTGAAGAGCATTACATGTACTTACATACTGATGGATTACTAGTGAATAATCTGTGTATATGTTTTAATTAGTATCAGCACTATGAAGCATAACTTCTTTATCTCAACTTCTCAAGGATGCACCAATAAAATATGTATAGATTCTAGGTTGAGGTACTTACAATTGCTCATAGAACAAGTCCATAAGCATTGTCTTCCCCGTACCAACACCTCCATACATATACAACCCCTTCACAGGAGAATAGGTAGAAGGCTGGGTAATGAGGCGGGACCATAGCCATCTACGCCTGCCAAAAAGTAATAAGAAGGTTTAGGACTTAGGAGCATTCACTACCAGGTAAACTATGAGAACTCTGTGTCTGTCTTCTAACTGCACTTACCTTCCAGATTTCTCTGATGACTGGTATCTATCCAACTGGCAAGCTTCTTCATTCTCAACCAGCTCATCATAGAGCTTTTGTAATTGTTGAATAGTGTCAATCTGTATAAAGAGGAAAAATGGCAAGAAAAATCTTACACCAAACATTAAAGGAAGATGGAAAATTAAAAAGGAACGATTCAGGACCAGTGCAACAACCTGAAAATTATCACCATCCACAAGCTCCCCTGATGCGATTCTCCTCTCATATTCCACCATCGGACCACCTCTTGCAACATCTGACACAAATTGGGAAAGAAAATATGTTGAATGAAATGCCTCTACCAGAAGACAAACGAGTCCAAGAATGTACCTTTGATTGAATCAGCTGCCACAGTGGAAAACCTGGACCTCAGTAAGTCCACACTTGGACTCACATATCTGCCGATTTCTCTATTATGACATAATGTGCTCATTGAACAAGATGTTGAACTACTCAACATTAGAGCATTCCACTGCCTGATAAATCTGCTCACTGATGAGTGTCTCTGTGCATGGAGCTGGGTGACTCGCCATAGATGGCGAAGCGACCGAACTACTGATATCATATTCCTTTATTTGTTTTACTTTAGGCAAAGCTCAACTACTTAATTTCTCAAGCCTACAAACATAGCAAAAGAAGAACACATTAAAAAAAACATACCGAGGACATTTCCAAGAATATATCAGTACTGACAATGTGATGAAACACACATCATTCATGTAGTAACATAAACAGGGAAACCTCAAAACAAACAAATAAAGTAAACAAATGGGGGAGGGAGCATGTGCTTTGGAATCTGTAAGCGTGTAAGGCTACTGGGAAAGTGATAGGAACGAGTGGCCAATAATGAAATGAGACACCACCAGTACACATGAGCTAGCCAATACCCACCAATCAAATTCAACTAATAAAAAACAAAGCCTAAACTTTACTTGGAGATTCATCACATATCCTTCGATCGAACAACAAAATTGATGGAAAGATGAAATATTTCGCCCTAATAAGTCGCAGAATCAAAAGCGGGATATCAACACATTTTAGGACAGCGAGCTGAAGGTTAGAAGCTCCAAGATTATTGGAATACTAGTACTAGCCATGATTTTCCGATGGCGGACAAGATAACCGGGCGCGCCTCAACTTGGATCTTTCCGCGGCTCGAAATCACTGGTCGAAGCAAAAACAATTTGAATCCGCGTGCTCAAGTCCCAATATAGCAAAAGAATAAGAAAGATCGAGGAATTCCATGGTACATAAATTTGGGAGCGGACGAGGAAACCAAGAACACCCAGAGGGAACACATGATTTTATTTCCCAATATAAGAAAAGCAGCGAATTCCAATGAAAGATGCAGCCTTTGCACAGCCACCGTCCTCACCTGAGCAGGAAATCGGGGGCGCGCCTGCTGCCCAGCGGCGGCGGCCTTCCTGGATTCTGCCGCCGCACTATTCTCTAGAGGAGGCGAGCCGGCGCCGGCGCCGCACCGCTGCAGCGTCGATGGGTAGCCGCGTACACCTCTCCGGCGGCGGCAAGAGTGGACCAAGAAACAGAGCAAACAATTTCCTAATCGAATCCAAATAAAAAGGATGAAAAAAAATCCAACATACAGCGAACCTAGACGACTTAGGAATATACTCATACTCACCAGATTAAAGGATGAGAAAAAGGAGAGCAACCGAATCAAACTCTCCAAACCGCGGAGCCGAAACCGCGACTCCTCCTCGCCCTCGACAGCGACGCCACCGCTGCCGTGCTATCCCGATTCGACGCTGGATGCCACGAGGATGACGATGACGAGGAGGAGGCAGGATTCCCAACAGGGAGGGAGGAGCAGGTGAGTCAGAGGTAGGGCCCTAACCTCACCGCTGCCGGGTGCAGAGCGGAGGGGCTCCCGGTGGGAAGGAGTCGGGGCGGAGGAGTAGTAGATCGGCGAGGCGGAGAACGGGGAGAATTCGGGCGCTGGGGGGGCCCCGGGCTCCGATGGCTCCTGACGGACGATGAGCCGGAGGATGGAGAGGATGCCGACGACGGGATCGACGGTGGCCAGAACTAAGCAGTGCCGGAAGGAGCCAGAAGCCGGCCGGCAGGGACGACGATCCTGGCAAATCAATCGGCCTCTCCCTCTCTCCCACGGCTTCCCTTACTCTCCCGTCGTCGAGGTGGCTGCTGTGACGAGGTTGCTGCTGCTGCGATGCCACCTCGCTCTCTCGTCGATCTGGATGCCCGACCTCCTTCCTCCTCGCTTTCTTGCTGCCGAGGTCACAGCCGCCTGGCTCTCTCGCCGCCCGCTCAACACCGGGCCCCTTGAGAGTGGAGAGAGGTGGAGAGATGGGGAAGAGAGAAGAAAGGAGAAGGGGGGAGGAAGAAGGTAGAGCTGACGGGTGGGTCCTACGTATAGGTTGGGTATTTTTGTTCATACATAAATACCGTAGGAAAAACGATTTAAAACATGTCTGGATGGGTATAAAATGACATGATAATATTATAATGGTATAATTATAAATAAATAAATAGTAATAATATTTTTAATATAATAAATTTGTAATGGTATGTATCAAATTTACCCAAACAGAGGAGGTGGCGTGGTGAGGTGGAACGAAGTGGAGGTTGATGACACGCTTACACGTTGGGTCTCTCTTGAGAAGATGATGTTGCATGTTAGTTAGGGATGGGATCTTTTGTGGCAGAGGAGAAATAGGCCGCGTTCGGTTGGTTTACCAGCCACCAACCGAACAGTGTTTTCTTCTCACAAAAATCAGCCCACCAACCAAATAAACAAGATTTTTTTCTCACAACAAATCAAGCACTGCCAATTAACAATACCAATTAACACCCATAACTGTTGTGGGTGCTTCTTCTAATATGTTTAGAACACAACGGAACAACAAGCGAAAATAGCAAAACCACCAAAAATATCATCTTGAGTTTGACATTGATCCTATAAAATGTTTTGTTGCAAATACTCCCTCTTAATTTACCTCGATTTGATATTCCTTCCTAAATTGCAATTGCTATTGTCCGTAGGTTCTTTTTTACTTATTTTCATACGTGTTATATGGCTTAACGTATCTTTTGATAGATATGTACATTTTCTTTTCTTAACAATACAGGGTCATATCGAACTCATTTTTTTTTCATCTTAAATCTTTCAAAGGAACGAATGACTCTTGAACCCCATAAGACGAACGTAATAACTCATCTTCTAGCAACTGCCAATATACAGAAGCGAACGCTCGTGATCACCACTGTCCAATGATATGCTACAGTATGAGCAGGGATTTCCACAATCATGTCCCGACATGAATAACGTCACGTCTTCACATTCATATCATCCTGTGGATTGCCACGAGAACAAGTGAGTAACAGTAATTGAGGAATCTTAAACCAAAATAAAATAAATTAGTAAACGATATTTGTTAATATTATAGATATTTGAAATGGTTTTTGCAATTCCCAAGTCACACAGAGAACGAGTGCCTCATATCTCTCATTCTTTTCGGGTGCGTAGGAAAGAGAGAGATTTGTCATCGTTTATACTCCCTCACTAAAAATGATTTTTAGTTTAAAATTTGTGCTAAAAATAAGTTGGTTTCTACTTTCTACTAAGTCCACGTATTAAGATTCTTTTTTCCCCTTTAATATCTTACCTAGTATGCACTAATACTATAAATCTCACAAAACTACAACTTTCTTATCAAAGCTTTCACTTTGCTAAAAATTTAGCCAGACATTTCATTAAAAAAACTGAAACAATATCAAACAATTTATCAAAAGAATTATAACTTTTATCCATTACATACGTTTGACATATGGGCCCAACTTGCATAATGCAAATATTATGTGAGACTGACAGGTTGACCCGGCATTTCAGTTCACACTATGATAAAATCATTACCACTGGTGTAGTTATGTGAAGTTTTTAGCTAAATTTGTAGTAAAGTAATGGTTTTGGCATAATAGGTAATAGTCTTTTTAAATTTATTATATAGTTTTATCTTCTCACAAGTAAAGTTTTCCCGGGATATGTGGTTTTATTTAACTTGGAGAGTATGCTTTACGTTTGTATTTTGGGGTTTATTAATTATTTTGAGGAAAATGTATTCCTTTGGTTTGTATACATACTTTTTTCCTTATGATTTTAGTTTCTAAGTTTTGTCAGCATTTCTTTGAAAACTTTTAAAAATTAACCTACCAATATTTAAATTGTTCGTTTGTGCTATTGAATAATTACCATAAGCATCATATCTTGAAAGCACATCCTAAGAAAAAAGGTTATCCCATTCATAATTTTGTCACTAAGAAATCAAATTGTGCAAATCTACATAGAGCAATGTCAATCTAGGAATAGTTGTCCATCAGGTTGCACATGATTGAATCGGTGGCTCCGGCTTTAGGTTCTGGGTCATCGACTAGTTGATCTGGATTGAAGATGGTCCATCGACCCGACTTTTTTACATTTTGTTTTTTTAAGATTCTCATAAATACATCCTGACAAAATACATCCCTGACAGTTTGAATTCGAAAAATAGATCCTAAGCTCGACGCCGTCGCTATTGGCATCGAGCTTACACGTATCGGCGCCAAATTAATTGGTGTCGAGCTTGACACGCAACGCCCGCGTCGAGGCTGATGTGACGGTGCTTGGCGCCGTGGATCTTAGCGTCGAGATCGACGTCAATATTAGTGGCCCCATGGTGAGCGTCAATATCAGTGGCGCCAAATACAGTGGCGCCGAGCTCTAGTACAACACCCCCTCTCCCATCATCCTTCTATCTTTGTATCGGTAGCCTCTTCAAAGTATTGCTTTAAAGTTCCTCATGAAGACAGACAACCAGCTGACTACAACTCCCCATTTAGCGTTGAAAACGGACGGAAACGGGCGGAAAAAATCCATTTCTATTTCCGTTTCTGTATTTTTTGGCGAAAACGGGATCGGTTCGGAAAAGACGGGTTCAAAAACGGAATTAGAATATACGGGTGTACGGAAACGAACCGGTCGAAAATTTAACGAAAATGATAAAAATTGGTAACCTATTCCGAAATACCACCCGTACATGTTTATACTCATAAATCATAATCACACAAACATAATCATACAAATCATAATCACGAATAGTTCAAAATCATAATCACACAGAATAATAATCAAAATCAAAATCATTTTTCTTTAATCCCCTGTCTCTAACAGACAAACACGACATTGTTTCTGCGCTAGCATTACATTGTAGATTTTATAGGTAGTAACTGTTAGTCAAGCTCAGCTCTAGTGTTCAAACTTAATTTGGACATCAAGACATGTTCAACATTTACATTCCGCCCCGGCACGCTCTACATGTTCACCTTTGCCGCCACGCGCACGTGCGCCCAGGACGAGGCGCTCCGCGCCGCCGTCGTGCCGTCGCTCTCCGCGCCCGCCGACGTCGTCGTTCGTACGCTCTACAGCGCCAACACCGTCGATACCTGGCCGTGGGGCTTCCGCGCCTCTTCCCCCGTCGCGTAGGTCATCTTCTCCAACCCCGCCGTGTTGATGCCTCGTGTGGGCCCTCGCTCAACACCGTCGCCATCAAGGAGCTCCCGACGCCATACCCGACCAAAGGTGAGAAAGATATCTTGCACAAAAGTAGCTGCATTCAAGAACGATGCTGCTGGTAATCTGATGAACAACGGCACGGGGCCGGCCTGGACATGTTCAACATTTACATTTACATTTACGCTAAGGGCCGCCTGGACTCGGCTCCTAGCCGGCGGCGGCCGGCGGCCACGGCGGCGGCGCCGCGTGAGCTCTCCACGCGTCGGGTGGCGGCAGCGTGCCGGCGGCTCCGGCGCCACGCGAGCTCTGCGTGTCCGGGCGGGCGGCGCGCGTGCGGGCACTGCGGAGGAGGGCGCCGGCGGGCGGTGGGCGAGAGCGCGCGAGGTGAGGGAGGCGGCGGGAGGTGAGAAGCCGGAGGGAGGCGGCGTGGATGCCATGCCTGCGCCCTGCTGTGCCGTGTGTCGACTGTGTGTGTGCAGTCGTGCAGCTCGCCTGTGGCTGTGTGCTTGTGCTAGGGTTTTTTTGATGGGTCGGGCTGGCTATGTTGGTGTTGGGCCTGTTGGGATATTTTGTCTAAAAACGGAAAAATCCGAAATATTCCGATCAAATACGAGATTTCAAAAATATGAACGGAAAACTACTCTTATAGTGTCATCTTGCATCCCGTTCCGTTTCCGGATTTTTCCGCAAATGCGAAAATGATCGAGTCAAATGTGAAAAAACGAACGGTACGAAATGAGATTTTTTCTGTCCGTTTTTAACCCTATCCCCATCTCATCCCTACTTCTAATCCGTGGTACCATTTCTCTATAGAGAAGTGTTGATTGATTAATGATCAGAAATAAAAAGAATGCAGAGAATAGGATCCACGGCTATGAGAGAAAGCAAACTATACTAGCTTCCTGCTGCTGATTAGTTGAAGGGGAAGTTAAAAATAGTCTTAAGAATTATAGAGCACGACAGCATTCAAATGAATGTTTTAAAAAACAATATTTTTATTTATCATATTTTGACTAGAACTTCAGTTCTTTCACTTCGACACGTCTTCCCAATGATGATAAGTCAAATCAACAACATTTTCAGCTCGGTTGCCCTTTCACTTGCTTCTGCCTTTTCACTAGAATTAAGATAGTGTCCTCCCTCCCTCGTGTTTGTTCTCTTCCTCCTTCGTCCTTCCTCACGAATCATTAATGTATTCATCGTTTCTGTTTTCAGACGGTGAATAGTACTATATTTTTTTTTTGTCAATTTTGATTGAGGCATTCGTATTTTTAGTTTACATTCCAATTTCATTCTGGTAAGTTCAAAATACTTCAAGAGACTTACTTCAAGATTAGTCCATGCAAGACATATTAATATTCCATATAGTCACAAGTGTAAACTAACACAATTTGTACGGCAGGTTTCATTGTCTCCTAGTCCTACCCTTGCCCTTGTGTCCAAGAGCGTCGCTGTCTGGAGTGAAAGGGTTGGGTGGGTGGCGTCTCCGTGGTCCCAAGCTGTTGCGTAGGCTGACTCGTGGGAGCGTCATGCAACTGAGATGACCCAATCTCATTGTGTCCCCGGAGCGCCTCTTCGTCGTCATCGTTGTCATCCTCCTCGTCAGAGGCAGTGCCTCTGGAGTACATACGTGCCTGGCTAGACAACCCGCCACCTCCTGTAGATGCATAAGGCACGTGCACGTCTTGCGTCGTGGTTGTCCTACAACCACAACAAGCAGCCGCACGATGTAGCCGACGTACTACTCTCTATTGCACAAAATTCAGTACTTAGCTCAAATACTGCAATGTATTAGATGTATACTTGAAAGAGCTTTCAAAATCTTACGTCGAGGAAGTTGTGTGTGTCGTCGTCTCGAACTCTCCCGCAAAATTGCGTCATCTCCTCGACCGTTGTTCGAAGAGTTTTGCGCAAAATTGCCTGTTCTTATCCCCTTAAGCTTGCGACCCAGTAGGTTCAGGTATACTTGATTTCGGCTATAGTCTAGCTTAGCCGATCGTCGCTCGAGTCCAACTCCCAGCGACCGTCACAGCGGCGCCTAGCAGCACATATTGACACCATAGTATACAAGAATAATATCGGCTCGAACCTGTAATGTGTACACAAATCCCTTTGCCTCACGATACCGTTAAGCTATAGGCAAGATGTGTGCCATCCCTTCAATAGCTTAACCATTCACTCGAACCGTATTGGATTATATGTCGTTGATTGACTCCTCAATCAACTTAGCATGGCCATGCATTTCCATAATCCATTACCTCGAGGGCCCAGAGATATCTCTCCAAAGGAGGGGCAAATTCCATCTTGATCACTCACATCCCACTCCATGTTTCATAGCAAACCCGAAAACTACATTTATAACTACCCGATTACGGAATAGCGTTTGGTAGTCCCAAAGTAGGCTACTACACATGTTGGAATCCATGGTGATCTCGGGTTTAAGGACTTTGTACCAACACTACCGAGACCAACCGATGGCACATTAATTCTGTAATGTCTCATGGTGGGTCTATCCAACAATGTGTTCTCCAACACATGTGTCCATGTTTATTGATTTGGTATCTCCATACCCATAATCTATGAGACATGATCATCAATCAATAAACATGCCGATCTTAGAATCATATTTATTCCAACAATATGAAATATGATCGGGATCGTTTAGAAATAGATTCATACATAAAGAGTCTCATAAATAAGTCACATACTTATTGATCAATACAAGATGTCTATTTCATGGAACCGAATAACACTTTATTCATTTATACATAAACATTGACGTGATATCCAACATCTCCATGTTGCCTCTAGGGCATATCACTAACAATCTCCCACTTGCACTAGAGTCAATCATGTAAGTATCTAATACCCATTGCTCTTGTGTGTGCCTCATGTTTCGGCTGAGGGAGAGGTTTTGTCAGCGGATCGGCTATGTTGAGATCTGTGTGCACTTTGCATATCTTGACATCACCTCTGTCCACTATCTCGCGGATGAGATGATATCGCCGAAGTATGTGTTTGGACTTCGATGTGATCTCGGCTCCTTGGCTTGCGCAATGGCTCCACTATTGTCACAATAGAGAGACATTGGACCGCCGCACTAGTCATCACACCAAGCTCGAAACGAATTTCTTGATCCAAACAGCCTCCTTTGCAGCTTCTGAAGCAACAATGTACTCGGCCTCCGTTGTAGAATCAGCAACAGTATCATGCTTGGAACTCTTCCAGCTGACTGCGCCTCCGTTTAGGCAGAACACGAACCCAGATTGCGATCTATAATCATCCTTGTCTGTTTGGAAGCTAGCATCGGTGTAACCACTTACAACGAGCTCTTCTTCACCTCCATAGACTAGGAACATATCCTTAGTTCTTCTCAAGTACTTAAGGATATTCTTTACGGCATCCAGTGACCTTCACCGGATCTCGACTGTATCTGCTCGTAGCACTCAAAGCGTACGAGACATTTGGGGTGTACAAAGCATGGCATACATGATGGATCCAATTGCCGAAGCATATGGAACCATACCCATCTTATTCCGCTCATCATGTGTCTCGACACCGATTCTTGCTAAGATTAATACCATGTGACATGGGCAAGAAACCTTTCTTGGAATCATGCATGTTGAACCTTTTCAACACCTTGTCAATGTATGTACTTTGGCTTAATCCAATTAGCCTCTTGGATCTATCTCTATAGATCCAAATGCCCAATATGTATATGCTTCCCTAAGTCTTTCATGGAAAAACTATTTTTCAATGAAGACTTGACGGATTCTAGCATAGGGATATCATTTCCAATCAACAATATGTCATCCACATATAAGATTAGAAATACAATTGCGCTCCCATGACCTTTTTGTAAACACAGCCTATTCTTCATTTTTGATGAAACCAAACCCTTTGATTACTTCATCAAAACGAATATTCCAACTCCGAGATGCTTGCTTCAATCCATAAATGGATTTCGTAGCTTGCATATCTTTCAGTGATTCTGGATCGACAAAACCCTAAGGTTGTATCATGTATACATCCTCGCTTAGGTTTCCATTTAGGAAAGCCGTTTTGACATCCATCCGCCATATCTCATAATCGAAATATGCAGCAATCGCTAGGATAATCCGAATAGATTTAAGCATTGCGACAGCGAGAAGGTTTCATCATAATCAACTCCTTGAATCTGTTTAAAACCTTTCGCCACCAATCGCGCCTTATAGATGTGAACATTTCCATCCATATCGGCCTTTTCTTAAAAACCCATTTGCACTCAATGGTTTTGACATCATCGAGTGGATCAACCAAGTTCCAAACTTGATTGTCGTACATGGATTCTATTTCGGATTTCATGGTTCCAAGCCACTTGTTGGAATCGGGTCCCACCATCGCTTCCTCATAGGTCTTAGGCTCATCGTTGTCTAACAACAATATATCACGTTGTTCCGCACTGTGTACATGTCGGGTGCACGACGTGATCTTTCACACCTCCGTGGGGCTGGTGTATCTACAACGGTGGCGCAACACTTTGCTCCTCCTGTTGTGGTTCGTGGTCGCCGAAACATTTTTTCGGTGTTTCTTGAACTTTTCAAGATGCACCCTGCTCCCACTAACCCTTCTTGAAAGAAACTCTTTCTCCAAGAAGACACCGTGTCGGGCGACAAACACTTTGCCTTGTTCCCGATTATAAAAGTAATATCCCTTAGTTTCCTTAGGATATCCCACAAAGAAGCACTTGTCAGATTTGGGTGTGAGCTTGTCAGACTGTAAACGTTTTACATAAGCTTCACATCCCCAAATTTTGAGAAAAGACAAACTAGGGGGTTGCCCTGTCCATATCTCATATGGTGTCTTTTCAACCGACTTAGATGGAACTCTATTTAGTGTGAGCGCAATGTTTCAAGAGCATATCCCCGAAGGATAACGAACGATCACTTTGGCTCATCATCGACCGTACCATGTCCAACAAGGTGCGATTTCTCTGTTCGGACACCCCATTCCATTGTGGAGTTCTGGCGGAGTCAACGTGGAACAATTCCACAATCTTTCGATGATTACTAAACTCTTGGCTCAAGTATTCTCCTCCATGATCTGACCGTAGAAACTTGATTGTTTTCCCTAAATGATTCTGTACTTCATTCTGTAATTCTTTGAACTTTTCAAAGGATTCGGACTTATGCCTCATTAAGTAGATATAACCATATCTACTAAAGTCATCGATAAAGGTAATGAAGTACCGATAACCACCTCGGCCGTTGAGCTCATTGGTCCACATACATCGGTATGTATGAGTGCCAACAAGTCACTTGCTCTTTCACTGTGTCCCGTGAAAGGTGCCTTTGTCATCTTACCAAGTAAACAAGACTCACATGTCTCAAATGATTCAAAATCAAAAGAGTGAAGCAATCCATCCTTATGGAGCTTCTCCATGCGTTTCTTATTTATATGGCCTAAGCGACAATGCCGATAAACGTGGGGTTTATATCATTAGAGAGTTGCCTTTCGTATTAATGTTATAGATGGGAGACGCTTCAAGATTCAAAACGTATAATCCATTCACCAATGGAGCATGAAAATAGAACATATCTCTAAGATATATTGAACAACCATTGTTCATTGATCTAAAATCATATCCTTCCGCTTGCAAACATGAAGCGGAAATAAAGTTTTGACATAGTGTTGGAACACAATAACAATTATTTAATTCCAAAACTAATCCCGAAGGTAGATGAAGTGGTATCGTGCCGACAAGCAACGTAGCAACGCTTGCTCCATTGCCGACACGCAAGTTCACCTCGCCCCTTCTCAATCCTCTACTTCTTCTCATTCCCCGCAACGACTTGCAAATATGAGCTACCGATCCAAGATCATATACCCAAGAGTCGTAGGTGAAGTAGCAAGATTAATGTCTATAAAATTAATACCGAGCGTAAGTCGTACTTTGCTTCTTTTTGAGATCCTCCATGTACTTCTTGCAGTTCCTCTTCCGTGGCCTGTCTCCTTGCAATAGAAGCAAACGGCATCGATGCCGCCGACCCCTTCTTGCCCTTCTTTGCATTGGAGGCACTCGCGATCTCATCGGGAGTTAACTTCCTCTTGGTGCAAAGTTTCTTGACGGTGGTTTGCGCTTAGCCTTCGCATCATCATCACATGATGACCATTCTTTGGATACTCTCCTCACTGTCTTTAGCATCCCATGCAACTCGGCCAAGGTTCTATCCATATTGTTCATGTGATAATTCAATATGAATGGCTCGAAGCTCGGAGGGAGCGGCGGAGAATCACATCGTAGCCAACTCTTGGCTAAGGGAAAACCTAGTTTTTCCGGACTCTCAATGTAGCCAATCATTTTTATCACATGCGGATGACGGGATTCCCTCAACAAGCACGCACACAAACAAGGACTTTGAGGTGTTGAACCTCTCGTCCCGTGCTTGGTTCTTAAACATGCCACGCAGTCCCCCGAATAATAGTGTGAGCATCGCTGCTCTCATATTGCTTCAAGCTCGGGGGACATTGTAGCAAGCATGAGACAGCTTATATCTAGGGCATCATTAGTGTGCTTCTCATAAGCCCTCCGTGCGTGCGGTGGCATTATTTGGCAAATCCTCGGATAGGGTACTTCAAGAACGTACTCCTTACACTCTTGCTTGAGAACAATTCTCAAGTTGCGATACCAATCCATAAAGTTTGTTCCATTTAATTTTTCCTTTTCGAGAATAGATCGCAAATTAAAGGTACCGGGTGTAGTATTAGCCGCCATTTATTCTACAAAAAAAGCAAAGTTTAGCACAATGTTTGTGCTATGTCTTTTGTTAAACAATTTAACATAAGTCTCCCATTACGTATTTTCCACCTTCCCTCTAGGTTACGTATTGGGTCAAGATCCACATGTTAGTTAATTTTCTAGTGAGCTTTGGCATCACTGCTAGAAAATTAGTAACATCGGTAAGCAACTCCTTGCTAATCACATCTCTATGTGACTCTTGTTGTTGGTGTGGCATCTCCATGCCCCGGCGGCAACCTATGCCCCAAGGCCCAAAACTGTTTTGATAGCCTTGTTAAGTCAACCAAACGCTCTTGCTGTATATGTCCGACATATACCCCTCGTGTTATGATAGAGAATGACACTCGCTTGGGACCCACCATTGACGAGCATAACGGTGACGGGTGCAACGTTTGGAAGGGCATCTTTACTACTTAATTTTGCGAGGGATGCTATCCTATCAAACAAACATATCACATATATGAAAGCAGATAGAATAGCATATAATGAAATAGTATGGCCCCCTTCACATGGTGATCTCCATCTCCATGTCGCATCGAGGATCTCCATCTTCGGCACCATCTTCCAATGTGCATGATACTTGATTTCTTCAAACTAAGCTACTACTATAGAAGCTCTAATTGAAGATTACAACGACTCGTAGGTCGTGAAAGAATATTACAAGCATTGCACGTATGAAAGAATATTACGGGATTGCACATATGAAAGAATATTACATGCATCACATGCATCTCATACATATAATAGGGCTATACCATCTCAAAGCATTCTCTGCAAAAACAAGTTAGGCGTAGAAATGTTTTCTACCTATCGCAGAGATACGACATCGAGACGACCTATAAGGGGGGTGCACACGGCGGTCCCGCTAGCCGGTTAGCGGGCGGGGGGTCGAGGGGGAAGCCGCCCCCTCGAAGGCTTCCGGGCAGCGCCCGGAACACCACACGAAATCCATAGATCCAATCTATGAAATCGCTTACGGAAACCATATCGGCATAATCATATTATGCCGTCCCTATACACTATCAAGGGAGATGGTTTGCGTAGGCACGAGGCAGCAAACAAGATCGGACTACGAGATAGCTTCGGCATAATCACATTATACCGTTCCGATACACTATCAAGGAACGCTATCTCGAACCCAACTCAAACCGAGTTACATGGAAATTGCTTCGACGTAATCACATTACGCCGTTCCGATACACTATCAAGGAACGCAATTACCATTAACTCTCCTCAACGTATCCCATAAAACCGATTGATCTAATCAACCCGTGCGCAAAACTTGTTCCAGATCCAATCTAAAACCCGAACTAAGCAAGATTAGCTCTGATACCACTGAAGGGTTACGCGGAGGCTACGCTAGCCGAAAACAAAAACTTTTCTACCACGCAAACCAGGAACACTTGCAAGTAAGGGCCGATAGATCATTACCGATTGGAGTGTGCAACGGAAACAGCCAATCAGGGCTATCCGATCCGGAACAGTGTAGCCGATTCCCGCAAGCCGACAGCTGATACTCGGGACACGGCCAATCAGCCGATCCGCAGATGTCGTAGCCGATCCGAGTTGTCCGACCGTGTTCTCGCGCTCGCTCCGATGCGCTCGATCGCAGCCGATCAACGGCGTGCAACGTAGCGAGCGCGCTCTACCGGTATCCACACGTCCGGAACAACGCCGAACACCCGTGTGCTAGCACGCGATGCAAGGCTAGGCTCGAAGGTGGGGAGGGTTTCTGTGGAGATTGATCTCGACGACTTCTAAAGCCGCGTTTGATCAGATTGATTTCGGTGCAATCAATTGACTTGATTTCCTCTGCAGCTCTCCACCCCTCACCCCTTTATATAGAGTTGGCCGACTGGGACTAGTGGCCGATCAGGACTCTATTTTGAATCGGATCCCATCCGAATCTCATAGAGTTGGCCGCCCATACGTCGTAAGCCCATAGGACTCTATCCGATCGGATTCCTATCCGATCGAGCCGTATTCGAGTCCAACTCGAATGCCTGTTCTTATCCCCTTAAGCTTGCGACCCTGTAGGTTCAGGTATACTTGATTTCGGCTATAGTCTAGCTTAGCCGATCGTCGGCTCGAGTCCAACTCAGCCGACCCGTCAATAGCGGCGCCTAGCAGCACATATTGACACCATAGTATACAAGAATAATATCGGCTCTGAACCTGTAATGTGTACACAAATCCCTTTGCCTCACGATACCAGTTAAGCTATAGGCAAGATGTGTGCCATCCCTTCAATAGCTTAACCATTCACTCGAACCGTATTGGATTATCTGTCTGTTGATTGACTCCTCAATCAACTTAGCATGGCCATGCATTTCCATAATCCATTCCCTCGAGGGGCCCAGAGTATCTCTCCAAAGGAGGGGCAAATTCCATCTTGATCACTCACATCCCACTCCATGTTTCATAGCAAACCCGAAAACTACCTTTATAACTACCCAGTTACGGAATAGCATTTGGTAGTCCCAAAGTAGGCTACTACACATGTTGGAATCCATGGTGATCTCAGGTCTAAGGACTTTGTACCAACACTACCTGAGACCAACTAATGGCACATTAATTCCTATAGTGTCTCATGGTGGGTCTATCCAACAATGTGTTCTCCAACACATGTGTCCATGTTTATTGATTTGGTATCTCCATACCCATGATCTACGAGAAATAATCATCAATCAATAAACATGCCGATCTTAGAATCATATTTGTTCCAACAATGACATATGATCAGGGATCGTTTAGAAATAGATTCATACATAAAGAGTCTCATAAATAAGTCACGTAATTATTGATCAATACAAGATGTCTATTTCATGGAACTGAATAACACTTTATTCATTTATACATAAACATTGACGTGATATCCAACATCTTCATGTTGGCATTTTGCTAGTTTATACGACTCTCTCTGATTTTACTTATATGACATTGGTTGATTTACTTTTAATCTAATTAACGTCGAAGAGGAAAAAAAACAAAGGTATTACTACAACGTCACTGACCACGTCCATGCGCACCGAAGAAAATGAGCAAGGAGTACACGTGAGCAAGCCGTGGCGTATTCCTCCTCACCGATGCAGCGAATGTAGTCACTCCCCAGTCGCAGGACAAAACAAGGCAGCTAGCGCAGACAGGGCACGAGACCACGAGTGCACCCACCAACCACGATTCTTCTAGAAGCTTAACTATACTACACATACATACTACTCCTATAAGCGTCTCAAAGTGCAGCTACTATCTACTGCGTCCTATGTCCCACTAATTCCTCTCTCTTGTTTTCTATTTCCTTTTTATTTGGAGGGTGTGCGTCAACACATGTTTTTTATGGGAATCTACTATAATACGTGCAGAAAAAAAACACGATGAACATGTTTACTGTTGTGTCGTGTCCAGGTCGACATGTTCAAATTATAGATTCGATCGATGTCCGTCTGCGTCGTGTTTAGTGGTTAATGTGTGCATGTCAAGTGTTTTAAAGCATTTTGTTGCCTCCGACAATTTTCAAGCGTGGGAAATCTCTCTCTCACAATTTCCAAACGTGTTTAATGGTTAATGTGTGCATGTCAAGTGTTTTAAAGCATTTTGTTGCCTCCGACAATTTTCAAGCGTGGGAAATCTCTCTCTCACAATTTCCAAACATACACTAATACTGGTGAATCGATTTTTGTGTCTGGACCGAAAGACATCTTTCCATACGAAAGACCTCTCTGCACATCCGAAATGGTCTGGGAAAAAACATTTTCGCGTACGGGAGGTCCAACTGCATGGAAAGATCAATTATCTCATACCACTAGTACAGATCCTCTCCTCTATGACAGGTCATCACATGCCTACGAATTGCGGACCGTCACAACGAGTTCATCTCAAACGGGCCTAAAAAGATACCGACAAAGATATACACGCACACACATGTTAGATTTGCATAAAACTATAGCCCGTCATGGATTATAATTATCCGTGATGAGCTCAAACAAAAGCCCAACAAATATAACCAAAGGTTAAGGCCAAAGGTTAAGGTTATCTTTGTCGGGCATAAATCTGAGCCCGTCACCGATGTGTGACATCGGTGACGGGACGAAACTACAGCCTGATTGAGATAACTATTATAGCCCGACATTATGACCCGTCATCAATGAGTACATCGGTGACAGGCTTGAACTGTGGCCCGACAAAGATAACTTGATGGGCTTCTCAGCCTATAAATACCCCCTTCACCCATTGTACTGGTTATCCCATAGTTGGGAGGTGTAGGGGGCGAATTTTTGTCTTTTTTTCCAAGAATATTTGAAAAATAGTAGGTCAGTGCCCTTGTAGCCCCATGATCTTCTCACCCTGCAGCTTCTGTCCACATTCTCGCCGCCATCTTTGTCGTCTTTATGATAGGCTCCTTCTTTCATGTTACCCCAAATACTCAGGATATCTTCGTCGAAGATGGTGTAAGGCTCGTCTGCATTGACAGGTAAAAAAATACGTAAACTTTCAAAGCATTCTATCGCATATTTGCTTGAATACATTATATTCCATTGTTAGTCGGTACAAAGACTTGTAGTCCCTTGCAAGAAGCTGCTTTGAATACTAGTATATAAATGGCGAGTGAAAAAGGAACATCCTCTCATAAATGGTAATAAAGATTCGATCGACCGCAACTAGTTTGCGTGTAGCAATTGCTTCCTGCCATTTGAAGCTCGAGTTTGTATGATAATCCTAGACATTGCACCCTATCATTTTGAATAAGACGAGACCGAGGTAGGCGAAGAAGGCGTCGTGGACCCTTCACGGACCAGCAGCGGCATTCGGTGCTGATGCCGATGATACGACTAAGGTGACCTACTCCATTGCCGCGACTCGCTCGAGGGCGAGATTTGCTTCATGCCATTTGAAGCTCGAGTTACTTCGATTACGCTCACTTTGCATATTAGTGTGAACTTTCCTTTTAGATATTTACGCAACAACATTTTACAAGGCTCGCCGTAATAAACTTTGCAATTTCGGTATTTGAACATCCGGATGTTCAAATACTCTTTGAAACATCTAGGATGTTCAAATACTACTTAAAACTTCTTGGATGTTCAAATACTAAACTGCGAAGTCCATCTAACCTCGACAATGCTTAGAGCCACAAAGGCATGATTTGAGGTTGCAAGCTTTGAAGAGTTTCCCCTCAAAGCCAGGGGGACCACGTCTTCTTCCATAATCATATGTCAGTTCAGTAATGACTTTTTGCAATACATGCATGTAGCCGTTCGTTATCGAGGTGGTTATGATGAATATTGGACACACGTAGTATGATCGTTCATGCAAACACATGTGTCGCCTCAATGGCTACTTTCAATGCAAACACTAGTAGTAATTCTGGTTTTACTTATAGTATGTATTGCATGGTCCCATGGCTACTTTCGCTTTGCCTCCGCAAGATGGTGTGTGATTACATATCTTCTAAGCATAAAGATGAGACTCTGGCTGTCTGCATCATTTCATCTGGAGGCTATGAAAATGACGACAATGACACTCACATTTTGGTGTACACAGCACAGGGAGGCAATAGTCTTGTGTACATGAAGACTATTGCCTCCCTGTCCTGTGTACACCAAAATGTCAGTGTCATCATCGTCATTTTCATAGCCTCCAGATGAAATGATGCAGACATCCAGAGTCTCATCTTTATGCTTAGAAGAGATGTAATCATACACACACCATCTTGTGGAGGCAAAGCGAAAGTAGCCATGGAGTAGGATACCATGCAATACATACTATAAGTGCACCATAATTACTACTAGTGTTTGCATTGAAAGTAGCCATTGAGGCGGCGCGTGCGTTTGCATGGACGATCATACTAATGCATGAGTCCACTACTCATCACCACCACCTCGGTAATGAACAATTGCATGGATGCATTGCAAAAAGTCATGACTGAACTGACATATGATTATGGAAGAAGACGTGATCCCCCTGGCTTTGAGGGGAAGCTCTTCAAAGCTTGCAAGCTCAAATCATGCCTCTATGGCTCTAAGCATTGTCGAGGTTAGATGGACTTCGTAGTTCAGTATTTGAACATCCGAGATGTTTCAAGTAGTATTTGAACATCAGAGATGTTTCAAAGAGTATTTGAACATCCGGGATGCTCAAATACTGAACTGCAAAGTTTATTACTGGCTGAGCCTTGTAAAATGCTGTTGCAGAAATATCTAAAAGGAAAGTTCACACTAATATGCAACACTGAGCGTAACTGGAAGTAACTCGAGCTTCAAATGGCATGAAGCAAATCTTGCCCTCGAGCGAGTCGTGGTCAATGGAGTAGGTCACCTTATTCGTATCGTCGGCATCTGCATCACATGCCACTGCTGGTCCGTGAAGGGGCCACGACGCCTTCTTCGCCTACCTCGGTCTCGTCTTATTCAAAATGATGGGGTGCAATGTCTATGTTTACCATGTAAACTCGAGCTTCAAATGGCAGGAATCAAATGCCATACTCGAGCGAGTCGCGATCGATGGAATCTTTATTACTAGCTGGGAGAGGATGATCCTTTTTTCACTCGCCATTTCTATACTAGTGTTCAGAGCAGCTTCTCGCAAGGTAGTATAAGTCTTTGTACCGAGGAGCAATGAAACATCATGTAATCAAGAAACCATGCGGTAGAAAGCTTTGAAAGTTTACGTATTTTTTACCTGTTAATGCATACGAGCTTTACACCATCTTCGACGGAGATGTACTGAGCATTTGGGGTGACATGTAAAACGGCGCCTATCATAAGGTCGACAAAGATGGCGGCGAGAAAAGAAAAAGAAGCTGGAGGATGAGAAGACCATGGGGCTTCATATGCAATGACTCCCGAGCTCAGCTGCTCAATGTGGATTTGGCTGAGCACATGCAACTTTTATGCCTTGGTTTTGAATGAAAATACTCATGCGCCAGGGAGCAGCGCCAAATGCCCAATTGCTTCACCTGCATGATTATGTGCTCCTCCAGGGCTTATGTGGGGGAGGAGAGTATCTACTCCCAGTGTATCACCTTTAGTTATCTCATGTCTTCTTTTTCCTTCGGTTTGCTATGTTGGAATGTCAGAGGATTAAACAACACGGCTAAGAGGGCCCTAGTGAAGGATGTGGTTTCTTCTTGTTCTGTTTCTATTTGCTATTTTCAACAGTCCAAGCTGAATGTTGTGGAACCTTATGTTGTTTCTGAGCTATGTGTTATGACTTCATATGAACTTGGCTTATAGTATTTACATGAACTTGGTTTAAAAGAGAGACATCATATGAAATTGGTTTTAAAAGAGATACTTCATATGAACTTGGCTTATAGTATTTATATGAATTTGGTTTAAAAGAGAGACTTCATATGAACTTGGTTTAAACGAGACTTCATATGAACATGTTTTATATTAATAGTATTTATATGAACTTGTTTCAAAGATAGACATCATATGAACTTGTTTTAAAAGAGAGACATCGTATGAACTTGGTTTAAAAGAGAGATTTCATATGAACTTGGCTTATATTAATAGTATTTATATGAACTTGTTATAAAAGAGAGAAATCATATAAACTTGTTTTAAAAGAGAGACTTCATATGAACTTGGCTTATAGTATTTATATGAACTTAGTTTAAAAGTTCATTAAAATATGTTAGTATTTATATGAATTTGGTTTTAAAGTTCATTTATAGTAATATGTTAGACTAAATATCCTATAATACTTCTGAAAAAACCAATCTAATCGGGTTTAATAACTAAGCCCGGTGACAGTCATTAATAAAAGCCCGATAGAGATGTTGATCAAATCCGATTGGGCATGAAATTTAAAGCCCATCACCGATGATGACATTGGTGACGGTCATTAATTAAAGCCAGATGATGAGGTCATCCGATCGGGCTTCAACCTCTAGGCCCGTCACCGACAAGAGCATCTCTGACGGGCCTTAGCTATCGCCCGATTGAGATGTTGATCTTACCAGATCGGGCTAGGTATATAAGCCCGTCACCGATTACTACTTTAGTGACGGGCTTGGGTTTTAGCCCGTCACTGATAGAATTTTCCCATTGCCCTCGCGCGCGGAACTAGAATCTTATATGTGATGAGCATTACATTAAGCCCGATTGAGATGACTGATCTCAATCAGGCTTAATCTATAGCCCGTCATGGATTTGCTTCGAATTTCTTTAAAAGAACGCGTTGATTCAGATCTACACTTATCGCTAAAAATTTCTAAGTCCTCAAACCCTAGCGCCGCCGCCGTCCCTCGCGTCGTCCCTCGCCGCGACCACCGAGCCCGACGACGTCCTCCGAGCCCGACGACGTCCTCCCTCGCCGCCACCACCGAGCGCCGTCGCCAGATTAGTCATTAATCTCCCTTGATTTTTGTGGCCGTTCATCTCCCTGGCCGTTTCTCCCTCCCCCCCGTCCCCGGCCGACGTCGCCCGATGCCGTTGCACTCCCGGCCGTCCACCGTCGTCGCTCCGACGCCCCCTACCATCACCGCCTCGAGCCCCTCGGTCGATGCCTCCCCGACGCCGTTGCACTCCAGGCCACCCACCGTTGCCGCCCCAATCTCGTCGAACCCTAACTCTCGCACCCGTCACCGCCGCCGCCGCACGCCGCGCGCCGCGCCGTCGCCGCCACCGCATGTCGCGCGCCGCCGCACGCCTTGCAGCCGCACCCGCATGTTTGATTAATGACTGTGTGAATATATATGAAATGTGATGGCACCCTTTGTTTAATATGGACTGTGAATTAATGGACTTTGTGAATGGAGTTTGAATATATGAGTAGACTCTAAATTTGATTATGTATTTAGTGACTCTGAATTGTGAATGTACTTTGAGATCAAAATTTGACTGAATTTTGAATTATAGGCAAAGAATTTTGAATTTTGAATGTTAATTAATTTTGAATGTGAACGGACTTTAGATTTTTATTATGACTGTGAATCATATATATATATATATATGGATTGTGAATTTTGAATGTGAATGGACTTTAGATTTTTCTTATGACCGTGAACCATATATATATATATATATATATATATATATATATATATATATATATATATATATGGACTATGAATTTTGAGGTTCGTCATATTTGTTAAGACGTAAATACATGTTTCTAAACACATATTATGTTTTCACATATTCAATCTTTCATTTGCAGAAATTAGATATTCCACGTCCTCCCTCGCCGCCACTACCGAGCGCCGTCGCCGAGTTAGTCATAATCTCCCTTGATTTGTGTGGCCGTTCATCTCCCCACCGTCGTCGCTCCGACGCCCCACCATCGCCGCCCGACACCCCTCCCACAACCGTCGCCGCCCGAGCCCCCCGCCGATGCCCCCGACGCCGTTGCACTCCGGACGCCCACCGTTGCCGCCCCGATCTTGCCGAACCCTAACTCCCGCACCTCGTCGCCGTCGCCGCCGCACCCGACATGTTTGATCAATGACTGTGTGAATATATATGAAATGTGATGGCGCCCTTTTGTTTAATATGGACTGTGAATTAATGGACTTTGTGAATGGAGTTTGAATATATGAGTAGAATCTGAATTTGATTATATATTTAGTGATTGTGAATTGTGAATGTGAATGTACTTTGAGATCGAATTTTGACTGAATTTTGAATTATAGGCAAAGAATTTTGAATTTTGAATGTTAATTAATTTTGAATGCGAATGGACTTTAGATTTTTATTATGACTGTGAATCATATATATATATATATATGGACTGTGAATTTTTAATGTGAATGGACTTTAGATTTTTCTTATGACTGTGAACCATATATATATATATATATATAGAGAGAGAGAGAGAGAGCGAGTGGCATGGCTCCGAACCATTCAAATCGTTCTATATATTAATATCTCCTTGTAGACTAAATTTTATTTTTTTGAAAGTTTTTACTATTTTATCGGATAGGTCAAAAATACAATAAAATAGATACTCCAGAAATCATTGGATTAATGCATTTTTGACCTATCCGATAAAGTAGTAAAAAATTTCAAAAAAATGTAAAATTTGGTATACAAGGCGATATTAATATGTAGAACAATTTGAACGGTTCGGATTTTCGATTTGAGTTTTCAAATTAGAGATTCGACCATGCCACACGGGATGGGGCTGTGCGGCGCGCGGCGCGCCACACAGTAGCCCAACTCTCTCTCTCTCTCTCTATATATATATGGACTATGTATTTTGAGGTTCGCCATATTTGTTAAGACGTAAATACATGTTTCTAAACACATATTATGTTTTCACATATTCAATCTTTCATTTGCAGAAATTAGATATTCCAACAAGTCAGTTATTGCCACATGTTTGCTTAGCCCTCGCTGAAAAACTCTGTGGATTCATCTTCCGACATGTCATCTTGCCGCTAGGTGCATATCACGTTTCGAGGGCTCCAGATGGGCTAATGGCTTTCCTTGAGGGTGGCTGCCCTAGTGTAACTTTAGACAGTCGATCGATGACAAAGAATAAGTATTAGAGTCGATCGAACACAAAGAACAATTTTGATAATCATTTGTAAATTACAATTTTGTCAAATGTGTTCATGAGAAATAAGTGAATAATGAATGTGTTTGTGGATAGATGTGTGAATGTCAGATCTATGTGAATGTATGTAAAAGGGGATGTATGTGAATTTTAGATATATGGCTAGCAGAAGCCGAAGGCTAGCCAAAAAATAATATATTTTTTCTGGAAAAAACTCATCGGTGACGGGTTTTAACTGAAGCCCGATGGAGATGATAGTCATCCGTGACGGGCTTAAATTAAAGCCCGATTGAGTTATTATCATCCGTGACGGGCATAATTCAAAGCCCGATTGAGTAGTTAGTTATCCATGACGAGCTTTAATTGTAGCCCATTTGAGATTGTATCCTTCGTGTCGGGCCATTGTTTGACTGGTCTTGTGGGTCAAAATCATCAGTGACGGGTCTAAGTTTAGGCTCGACAAAGATAAGTGCAGCGGTAATGGGCGTTTGCCCAACAGAGATGACTACTCATATCAGTGACCTTTGCGCCATGACGGACGCCATACCCGACACAGATAAGGGTTATCACCCGTTTGAGATGAGGATAACCGTAAGAGGGGTTAGACTACAGCGACACTCGATAGGGCGAGATCTCTTTGAAGGACAATATAAGTGATACCTCATAAGGACGAAAAGGGTAATGAAACAGTCAAAAGCAAAATCATAAAAGGGTTGTCAGAGTATAACTACACCCTAATGGTGAGCATTGATTAATAATGGTTTCTTTATTTCCAGACTATCGTTACGGTCTTCAGAAAACCACCTCGGTGTATCCTAGGAAGAGGACAACATAATTGCTTCATCACCCCTGCCAGGAGTGAATGGATGCAGAGGTCAGGACACACATACAGTCTGCAGAACATGCGATAAGAGAATTATTCCTCGTGAATCAATTATACCCAAGGTATGAAAGTGAGCTTGCTTTGGTCAGAGAACAGAAGCTCTAGGCAACATCAAGGGCAGTTTTCAGCAGACGTACAAATTTTGGTATTGTGTGGAGAAAGCAACTGCAGAACTTATGGTCTATCAACCCAGAGGGTCAGTAAAAGGTAAGCAAAGGAGTGGAATGCTATATTGTGGGGTTAACCTTTTGATCTTAATTCGTTAAGTGATCAGTGTTTGTTTCAAGATAGGAATATCAACTACACGTTATGTTCAGGCAGATGGCACCAAAGTCAGGTCAGAAGTGGAACAGGCAGGTCAGCAATTACACTCAATGGAAAAGTCAATTAAAAGTCAGTATGTTCAAGAGTTGCATGAGAGTCATTCTTAGGTATAATCTCCCGTCATCATTTGAATGTCGAGTTCTAGGAGTCTCTAGAATGGAAGGGCATAGTCTTTGCTTCATTTCGATCGATGGAGTATCCAATGTTCAGAGTCAAGGTTCTTGGTAAATCACAGAAATGTTGGTCAACCTCAAAGATGGCAGTACAATTGATTCACGGTCAGGCGAAAGCTTAACCACTGGTTTGAAAGGCGAGATCAAAGATGAGTTTAGTTATATCTTGTAACCGTTCGTTTGGAGGTTCGACCACGCGAAGTAGATTGAGTTGTAACCAAAAGAGTCAGTTGTGAGCCGTTATTGGGGCTATAACGATCACAAGTTAGTAGGTTCGAGTCTAAGGCACACCCAAGCTGTCGTGTCAACACTACAGTCTAAAGAAGCATCATTTGAGAACAGTCGCAATCCAGATGAGAGATCGATCGAGCAACTTCTTCAAATACTTGATGTGGGATCGAGAGCCGTTCACAGGAAAAAAAGAATTTCAGGGTCTATGTGTTCACGAAAGTCAGTTACAAGGTCTCAAAAAAGTACCATCAATTACTGGCCAGCAGGGGTGAGTTCTCAGCTTGTCAAGTTTGTCAATATTATTGTGCAGTTCGAGGAAAGTAAGCACTTGAGTCCATGAAATCCGGTCAGGGTCAGAACAGGAAGGACCAGCCAGTTAAGTTTGGTTTGTGAAGCCGCAGAACACAAGGGTTGAATCCAGTCAGTTCGATTGTGCAAGTTTGATCAACCAGTCGTCGCACAAGTTTGGTCAATCATCAGTCAGTGTGAGCCAGAAGAAACCGTAGAGGTTAGCAAGCCAACCCAATCTCACCCTACCTTTTTATTTCTAGCCTCGAATCTCAGGACGAGATTCCTGTAAGGGGGGTAGATTTGTCACGGCCCCAATTTTTGTTCGGGATTAAAAATCATTTAATAAATCATTTTCGTCGCTGTGCTGCCACTAATATTCACCGCCATCGCCCAATGCTTGCCGGCGTTGTGCTGACGTGGCTGTCTATGTGGTCGCCTAGTCAGCCGCCACATAGCTCTCCCTGCTTGCGTGGCATCTCAGTCGCCACCTCACTGTCAAGTCAGTTGCCGCATCTTTGCAAGCTAGCTGTCACGTCGTTTTCTGTCTACATGACATCCATCCTGTAAACACTAAATCTGGTTCAATCTCGTTTGTCGGATCTAGGTCAAACCCTGATCATTAAATCTGAGCCATCCATCCTTTCTTTCTAGTTCAATCCTAGCCGTCCAAATCCTTGTGATCCTGTGGACCGATCGAGGCTGATGTCTTAAACATCCTTTTCCAGTTCAAAATTAATTAAAAATTGCATAATAAATCTTTTAATTTCCAGAATTCATTTAAATGGTCCAAAACTTCTAAAATTCATATCTAATTCATACGAACTCCAAATTGGGCCATTCAAATTGCAAAATTCATCTAAAATTGATCTCTAAATGTTTGTTTACTTTTTATGTATTATTATTTGGTTTTTATTAGGATTTTCCTCTTTTTGCGTGTCGGCGTGTAGATTCCGCCGTTTCGGAGTTCACGTTTGCGAGGACAAGAGTCTAGAGGTTTGTTTGAAGGCGCAAGGCAAGTCACACTTCTCTTAAAGAATATTGATCCTAGTTTTATATATGTTTTACGTTTGCAAATAAATTGCATTGCCTTTCTAATTACATGAAATGATGGATTACCTATCTGTTTGTTTGAGCCTTATTTACTTGTTATCCGTCCTTTGATAACCTTGGGTGTTAATTTGACTAGCTTTAGTCACTGATGTTGATTTTAGCTAGAATTATATGCTTAGCCATGCTTAATTACCAGTAGCTCACTAAATGGGATAATTACACTATTTATTCTAGTCTCTGATGAGCTGCAAACTCGATACACCTGACCATGTCTGATTGGTTATAATTATCTCAACTAAAATATGACTTAATGATGGGCTGGGGGTGCATGGTTTTGGATGGTCGCACCCATGGCAATTAAGGACCGGTTCATGGGAAACCCTGGAAGAATTACAGCATTTACCACAAGCATGAATGGGTAACTGCTTGACTCGTAGTGTAGCTTTCCTCTAGCTGACGTACCCTAGCTAGTGAGGTCGGCCCCGGATTTACGGGTTGATCAGCTTCCCGATTCACCGTGGCATGCGGGGGGGCTGCCCATTACCCTTAGGGGAGTGGGGGCGAAACATTGGTGTGGTATCGCTTGGTTAGGGAGAGTTATGCGAAAGGTCTTGTCACGATTTTCCCCTTTGCAGTATCATGGTGGTACTTCGAGGCATGGTAACATGTGTGGAATCATGTCTTGTGGGTAAAGTTGCGCACCTCTGATCAGAGTAAAACCATTCGAATAGCCGTGCCTGCGGTTATGGGCGATTGACTAGATTCACTATGATTAGTCCCACTACTAAATAATTTGATTTAATGAAACTGGTTTAGTTTAAGTGGAATGGTCGGGCCTGTTCAACGTGGGGGTAACGTTGTTCAGTGAAAGATTAATATTGCCTTAATTACTCAACTGTTTTACTATTTTTAAACAATTAAATGTTTGTAAACCACATTTATGCAAAATTGCCCAAGCCACTCTGGTCTCCCCTTGCACGTTTGCATTTCTTGGTGTGGCTTGTTGAGTACGGTGGTTGTACTCAGTCTTGTGATTTTCCCCCTTTCAAAAGTGTAGTGCTTCTGAGTTGAAGATGGTGTTAGAAGACCAAGGCTCAGACCCCAGTTGAGTTTGCCTGTGGAGTGGAGCTGAAGCCCAGTTAGTGTCGTCTTTCTTTTCCGTTACAGTTTCTGGGTGTGAGGACTAAGAGCCTCTTCAGTAAGTATTTTTTATTTTTACGCTTTGTTTTTACGTTTGGATCTGTGTATTAATTTGTCATTTTATGTACCCTGGTTGATTCTTGGACAGAGAGTTAATACATAAAATAGTCAGGATAGTTGGGCTAAATTTCAGGGCGTGACATTAAGCGGCCCGTATGGGAAGATCCATTATCCCGTGCGGGCCACTTTACCTGACCGCACGGGATAATTGATCTTCCCGTGCGATTCGTTAAGTTGACCGCATAGGAAGATTGATCTTCCCGTGTGTATTATTTTATGTGCGCTGCATGTTGTGTGTTTCTCTAGTTAGCTTTCTCCTGTCTCTCCTCTCCTCTCTCCTCTTCTCTCTCCTCTCTCAATAATATATTATCATCGATCGATGTTGTCGTTAGTTATATATACAACAATGCGCATGTATATATGAAGAATTAAAATACATTTAATTTTTTCTCATAAAAAGATATAAATGTACACATCATGCATGTTCATATATACATACGTATCATGTATCGTCTCACAATTTACAATATTTTGAAAGCACATAAAATATAGACTTAATTAGGAATGATTATATTTGTTCTTTTTCCCACTCTCTAAGTTGTCTGAAGGTATCCTCCATCGCAAGTTGGCTCTCCGGATCGTACAAATCGCCCAAATGGTTGCACACATCGCTACAGATGAAGCAGCAAATATCTGCACACAAGTTGAGTATGGTTCGATTGTCGAACTGGTTCGCTACAACTAAAACAGCATGGATCTATTTAAGAAGGAATACACATTGATATAGTTAGAAAAATCATAAAAGATTGATCTTAATGTGTAAAAAGATATTTTCTCTGCACTTCTTCAAACTTTGTAGTGTATCTCCTGTAGATTCTAAGCATCTCGCACACATAGTAACCACATAGGTTAGTGCCTGATGGTTGCTTGTAACACTGTGTTGAATAAAATTGTATACGTCAATATTTCAAATTAAACAAGTATAAGAGAAATGTCAGTATATAGCGAATATGTAATTACCAGCCATTGTGTCTTCACGAGAAGCTTCTTCTTTTGTGGATTATTGTCTAGTCCACCGTGGTCTACGTAATGTTTGTGTGCTCTATGTAGACAAAATAATTGTTTGAGTCAATTATGTCTTCGAGAGTACAACAGCCAATATTTAGTAAATGGTGCATAACAGTACTTACAAATTTAATATAATGAGAAACTCTTTGAATGTATCCTCCTTGTAGTGTGCCGGATCCAACACTACGGCCAAGTGGTCCCACGGATATACTAGAAAAAGTATGTAGTGATTGCTGCAAAAAAGATATGTTCATTGTAGGTGATATCGTAGTAAAATATCAGTAGTACAAAAGAATATTACGTACCGCAGCGCGTAAGGGACAATGAGGACAATTTTGTCTTTGTGCGCGACCATCGCTCTGCCCAAGTACATTGCTACAGTGACCATCTTTTGCTTGTGCATTTGTTTGATGACCGCTTCTTTTTTGGACTTCATTTTACCTTTGAGCTCAGCGGAATCTGCACGAATATTCACCGTATGTTCCGTCCAGCAAACCCTTTGGGTTGATGTATCCTACTGGATGGTTGTCCTTTCCGGTGTCATGGAATTGCATCCTAAGTAATACAGCGGGTAATTTATCAGAAGCTAGTTTGCAAATGAATTCATTTATGACATTAAATGCGATTGACTTACAGGCAAAACACCAATGAGATTTATATCCAATTTATTCAACTTGAATAATGCGTGAAGGTCGTTGAAATCGATTACCAGCATCCCATTTGGTCCACTGATGAAAGCGTGATCCGGGACCTTCATAGTAATCATGCCGAGGCCCTTTTTAGTCGCCTTTAGATACCAGTCATGCATCAGCCTCATTTCCCAGGGCAGGTCTTCCATGACATGCCATGGTAGGAACGGCTTCCCATACTCGTACTTTGTTGGCACTTCATCAGAAGTCCAGTTTTGCAGGTCCTCCATTTGATTTTTCACCGATTTTTGTGAATTCGACAACTTTGGAGTTTCATCCTGCTTCTTGTCAGTTGGCGCTCTCCCTCTGAAAGCCTTGAACACTAACTTTTCTTGTATATGACCATTTCTTTCTTATCATAAGTTGACCTAACCATTGTTGGGATAAGCCGATGAGGTTCAAGCTTGGTCGGACTTGGAAGACTTGTGCTTCTCAGAAGAGGCCTTTCAGGTAGTGCCAATGCTGACTGTGGTGTCGGAGAAAGATTGATGAATATCTTGTACTTCGGATGGAGGTTGTTCTGCGGTGACTTCGGGGGCTGACAGATGTGGCGAATAAGGACCTTTTGGTTTAGGGGAGGAGGGAGGTGGGGGAGCAGGCCGATTAGGTGGCGAATCTGGCCCTGGTGGAGAAGGCAGTGCAGGCGCAGCAGCAATCTGAGGAGCCGACGGGACAGGGGTTGAAGGCGATGGACCGACCAGCAGGATATCTCCTCGATGCCATAGTATAAACTGATTCACCACATCCCTAAGCAATTCTATCCCTTCCGGTGCTGGAATATCTAGCTCTAAACTAGTATGCTCTGCATGCACCTTGGCCACTTGCACCCTTGCATATTCTTCAGGGATTGGCGTTTTGTGAAATTGACGCCCTGGTATCGCAAGTCCTTTACCCACCTCCTTTCTCTTCCCGGCCCTTCCTATCGGCACGAGCAGGCTGCACGGCGTCGGAGCAGTCATGGTATCTACTGGATAAGGTGTCGTGTCTACTGACCCAACACTGCTTGATATCTGTACTGTTGGTTCTTCGGAATGCTGGAACAAGTTTGGGAAGGCTTTCGGTTTTGAGTAACAAGAGAGTAGAAATGTTCTTCAACTTGTTTTGCTATCTTCTCTTCCAATTTGTGCTTGTACCTGTCTCGTTTGTTGTAACTCGTAGCTTCCTCTAGAAACCCTTCCTTCCAGCTCGTCTTGACGATAGACCCCTTACTCGTCTGGAATGTTCAGGGCTTCCTAATGCAGCTGTTAGTTGATCATTTTCCCTCTTGGCAATGAATTCCTCTGTTTTCTCTTTCTCCTCAATGTCCTTCAAACTACTAGTCACACGCTTGATATCTGGATCCCTGAAAAGGATCTCTCCCTCGTCAGTGACTTGGCCTGTGCTCCGTGCCCAAACCCAGTTTTTGTTCAGGGGCTTGCCTTGGGCGGCAAACTTCTCTTCAGTTGCTCGCCACTTCTCTACGTGGCCATCGTAGCCGCTCGAGCCCATCCGGTGCGGGTATTTGTTCCTTTTAGCTAGATCGGACATCTTTTTCAACCACGCTAAGGCTTCCGGGCTTGTCATCTTTGCCACGAACCTGTCCCATTCGAAGGGCGTAATACCACCGTATTCTTCGAATGGAGACTTGTTCTTTTGCACATAGTTAGTGTTCATGTCCGACTTCCACTGCCTCGACCGATGCACCATCATTTTCAAGGCAAACTCTTTTCCTAGAGCCTCTGAACCAGGCAGATAGATAAGCCACCTCTGCAACTCATTCCACATAAAGTTCTTCATGTTGTCATCCACCTGCTCCCACGAATCTACATTTAAAGGGCTGTGGGTTCTGGCCAGTACCCCGCAAGTGCTGCTAAATTTTGTCATTGCCAGCTTTGGCTCCACTGGCTTCCCATCCTGGTTCAGAGAGGTGATGTAGTACGTCTCCTTGGGGGGTTGGTTCTTACTTCTCTGACCATGTCTTTTCTTTTAACGTCCTCCAACGCTTGCGGACTTGTCAGTTTCTACCGGACCGGACGTTGTTGTGTCTGTCTCGACTTCGGCTATGACGACAGACTTGGCAGCCTTTCTTTTTGAGCGGCGCCTTGTTTCCATCTGTACGTACATCAGAAAACGTTAAACGTGATCTGGTGAGGGAGATGGATTAGTTCATAACAATACGGCTCGACTTACTGCTTGCTCGATATGGATGTAGTCTGGGTCTTCTTCAACCGCTGGTGCTGGCGTAACTTCGATCTCGAAAGGATCGCTTGGTGTCTTCCATGTGCCTTCGCTCGAAGCATCTTGCGTTGGTTCGACGTTCTCGGAGGGAGCTTTCTCGTTCGACATTTAATCTACGGTTGTTCATAACACACAATTTGTGAACGAAGGGAGTAGATAGTTGTAATATGGTGTATATATGAGGAATGGTTTAGTAAACTACTCTAAATTATCAAATGTATTATTTTTTTGCTCTCAGAACAACAAGACTATATTTGTAGTAGCATGAGGCGTTGTGGTAGGTCAGGTGGCAACCAGAAGGCCTTCGTTGTGACCTTTGACACAAGGATTGATGCGGAGACCTTCACTTGCCACCAAGCCTTCAACACGCCTAAATAATTTGAACCGTGTTTGGATGTTGCAATTTGCAACATGTCTGAATGGCTCCAGTTCATCATCAAGCAAAATAATTTACTTTTTCACAGTGACACACATAGTGATTGTATTTTAAGTTCTAAAAGAAAGAGAGGGAGAAAGAGAGGAGGATGAAGTGGATGAGAGGAGAGGTGGAATAGAGAGGATGACGAGAGAGAGGGGACTTAAACTTTATCCCTAAATTTTTGGCTCATTTTTTCGGTATGAACTATCAAAATGATTCACTTTTTTATAGTGACACGCATTGCAAAAAGTGTAAAAAACATCAAGCATTTACAGTCCATTTATAGTCAAACTTATAGTCCATTTACAGTCCATTAACACCCAAACAGTCAAATTTTGCTATACAAAAATTTTTCGAGAAAATTAATCAAACATTTACTATCCATTTACAGTTCCAGTGTACATACAATGAGGTTAATTGCATAATAAATAATTCACATACCCTAAGTCACCATACATGCATATAAATTCTTAAAAGTATCTCTGTGGACCCCTGTTTTTGAGACGGGAATCTTTCGTGTTCATAGTACCATTTCCCTGGATCGAGTAGTTTGGTACCCACGAAATACAGTACTGAATAATCAGGTGCAAATGCACAAATAGTCTTACATCGAAATTATTACAATAATATGCCCGAAGGCAATATCCAACATATAGGACCTCATGGTCCAGATACAACCAAAAGTGGAAATTAGGTAAGGCAGGGGAATGAAGGTAGTGGCTTGTCAATTGCCACAGGCAACGACCGGAGACTAAGACCTAGCAAGCGCCATCAGCTTCTTCGCCCTCCTGGTAGTAGGCATATGGATCCTCCAAGTCTTCATTTCCACCATCTGAAGGTTTGTGCGTATAGCAAGGGTGAGTACCAACCGTACTCAGCAAGCCAACACGAAAGTGATGCACATGATAGGGTTATTCAAAGAATTGCTAGGGTCCTTTTGCATAAAGCCAATTTTCACAAATCTTTTCGCAAGCCTAACAGCTAGCCAAGTCAAGTTTTAGTTCCACAGTTCATTAAGTCGGCGACGGTTCTGTCTACCATCCATCGTGATTCCAAGGATGGCTTCCCGCCTCCGGTTCGTCATGGTTTTTCTGGGGAGTCCACCCCTTCTCGTCTTTCGAGAAGTTGATCCACCAGTGAATAAGAATCATCATGCAAACCCATCCCATCATTTTAAAGTTTAAAGTCCAGCCAAGCGAAAGTCTTGTCATGATGCTCAATATCCGCGAGCATGGCTATTCGAATAGATTGATTCATTCACACTGCAGTGGATGTACACTTTACCCGTACTCCGCGACTGCCCAACAAATGAGTCTACGTCCCAACACATGAGACGGTCACGGCAAAGCCTTTCGATAACCTCACTTCGACAGTACCCGCTCTATGAACTTAAGCCCTCATGCACTCTAGCCGTCATTTTCTAGCAGCGAGAGGAGTTCTGGCGGACCCGGGATAAGGGAAGACTTCATTCATCAAGTTATATTAATTTCCAATTTTCAATCATCCTTTCTCAATCTCATCTCATACATAAGAACCACTATGCAGGGGTACCGCCTCCGCTCGGCTATCTACTCCGCTAGGTCTATACCCATTCGAGAAGTATGGTTGTACTGGATCGTTTCCCGGCTATCTCATGGCTCGGTCCTTAATTGACCAGGGTCGACACTTGCCTTTTCCGGAATCCACCCAAATCATCCAGCTGCCCCATTCTAAAACATTTGTTTGGCATTTTCAGTTTTCATCAAAACTCATTTTTATCATTCTCATGGCAATGTGGCGCTCATGTCTCCACATGCCGTATCTCAACTACCTTCCCTAAGGTAGTTGCCCAAGCATAAAGCTCTTTATAAAATCATGAGTATGCATGAATCTAAAAATAGCATGGCTAAGCATTTTACCGAAGATATTCTCCGGTTGTATGTATCACATCGAGGGTTACAAGGAATAATTCTAAAGGTAATCAATAACAAGGCATGGAATAACAAGTATAGGTAATTCTTTGTGTATAGCATGCATGTTTAAAGTTTAAAACAACATCATTTCGCAATTGGGATCAATATGTTCAAAGAGTGTGATGACTTGCCTTGCTCGCACGCTTGTTGAGCGGGGTCTTCAATGGAGTCAGTGCCTGCTTCCTTAGGTGCTAACCATACGTGCGAAAAGAAAGGTTGAATTCGATCAGAATTAAATAAGAACGAATAAAAGATCAAGAAAAACCATAAAAGAATTCCAAAATATCTACCCTGTGATTTTATTCGAGTTAGGGAAGAAATTTGAATGAAATCCGATCGAAAAGCGAGTTAGGGTTGTTTTTAGGGTTTTCTCCAAAACGACGATTTGAAACTATCGAGAAAATGAATTTAGGAATATCAACGGAGGGAGGGGTTTTGTACTCGAGGTTTTGAAGGTTCGAGCACAAAATAAAAACATATTTAGATGGCGAGAAGATTTAAACGAAATCCGGATTTAAAACGACGCGAAACGAAATCTCGGAAAAGTCCGATTTCGATCTTCCGATTTTCTCCGAGAAAATATACAAGAAAATAATATATTTTTGCCCAAAAATTCACTTAAATCTCTTCAAAACATTTTTCCTAATTTTCTAAAATTTTTCCTATTTTTTTTATTTTTCTTTTCCCTTTTCTTTTTCTTTTTCCTCTGCCTACTATTCATTAACCCGCCAAGTGTTCGACCGGGCTCTGCTCTCTCTCTCTCTGTTGCGGTCAGCAACCGGCGCAAGCGAGGGGGGAAAGGGATGGCGGCTTGGCTTACCGGCGACGGCGACGCTCGGGGAGGCAGTGGGGCTCCGGCACACGGTGGCGACGGCGCTCGGCGGCTCGGCGGCTTGCGGCGGCGGCCGCGCTAGGTTTCTTTGCGCTCGAGTGGGGAAAGAAACTAGTGAGGAGGAAAGCTAGAGGTGGCGGGATGGGGAGAAGAGAGGGGCTTCGACCCTTATTTATAGGCGCGGCCGGGGATAACGGGGAGAAGGGGGCCGGCGCGGCGTGCGGCAACGCACACGCGGCGGTGCGGCAACGCACGCGCGCGCGGGTGGCGGGGCCGGGCTTGGGGTGTTGAGCGCGAGAGCGCGGGCGGGGTCGGGTGCTGCGGCGACGCACGGCACGCACGGGCGCGGGTCGGTGCGGCGGCTTGGCGCATGGCGGAGCGGCATGCAGCCGGGCGGGGCCGAGGCGCGGTGCGCGGCGGCCGGGCCGGTGCGCGGTGCGGGCGCGGGCGCGTGGCGGGCACGGACGGCGGCTAGCGCGTGGCGGCGACGGCGCATGGTGCGGGCGGGGCTGCGCGTGGCACGGCGCGGGCGCGGTACATTCGGCGGCGACGCGGGCGGCGCGCGGCGGGGACCGGCCGTACGGCGTCGAAGTGGTGATGACCAATGAATAGTGTATTTTCGATTTTCCGATTTTCCACTCCATTTTCCAATTCAAATTTTTCTTCACTCTAAAAATTCCAAATATACATATAGTATTCCCAAAGTTAGTTAAAAATATATTTTCAAACTTTTCACCACCACTATTCATTTTCAAATATATATTTCCATATTTAATTAAATCCCTTTTCTAAATTCATAAAACACCATTTTTGATTTCAAATAATTTTCCACGTTTTATATAAATCCCTAAAAATTTTATTTGTCTATTTTATTTCCTAACTAATATTTTATAATCACCAATTAATGTTTTATTTTTCCAACACCCATCTTCATGAATCCGCATCTCTTTAGGTTATAAAAAATTCCTAACCCTAGACTTTGAGATTTTTCAGTGACGAAAATCCAAATCGTCGGTTTTCACAACCACCGAGAGGAATTGTTCACAACTAAATTCATGCAGCGATGGCGATAAGAAGCAACAAACACGAGAGAAAAAGGCAACAAGCAAAAGTTTTTGTGAGTTCCGATTTTTAATTTCTGATTTTAAATTTCTTCGATTTTCAGGGTGTTACAATCTCCTAGACAATTAAACTTTTTTCTCATTTTATCCCTAAATGATATACTAAATGACAATGTCTAATTTTAACTACAATTCCAGTTGGGAGAAGATATTATAGCAAGGAATACACACTTCATCTATTAATTTTTAGGGTTAATTAGATACGTGCCATTATAAATTGGCGTGGTTGGAAAAATGCCATTACTATTCAACAAATCGCAAATATGCCACTGGTTCTTGGGTGAAACTCTCTCCACGCCACTCTATACACACGAATCGTCGTCGGCGTTGTTTGTAGTGTACGGTATTTATGTATATACTGAAATGCCCCCAGGTGTGGACTAAGAAGGAACGGTTGGAGGGATCTGGAGGGACTGGAGCAAGCTCTACACCACGGGCGGCGGCGGCAGTGACGACGAAGCACTTCCCATCCCACACCATGGGCGGTGGCGGCAGCGACGAAGCACTTCCCATCCCACACCACGGGTGGCGGCGGCGACGACGAGGATGGAGAGATCTGGAAGCTCGAGTGGTTCTAGCCTTCATCTTTCCCAGCAAGCTTCCTCCATCCCGATGTTGAGGTGTGCTTGCAAAAAACGTGCCGCGATACTGACATCATACACCCCTAGAAATCCTGGGCGGCGGTGGATTCAGTGCTATCGAGATGTAAGTCTCACTATTTTGTTTTTTTAGATTGTTTATCTTGGTTTTTTGATTCAGTTGAGTCAGCTCGTGTTACATTTGCAGCCTCCCGCTTGCGCTTTATGGATCTGGGAGGATGTCCTTAATCGATATGTTGAGGAAATGGTGGGATTCTGTCAGAAAGGAGAGAAGGGAAAGCTAGAGGCAATGCGACATCATATTGGAAAGAAGGAGCAAGAGAATAGCAGGCTGCAGGGTTTGGTTGATGAAAGTAAATGTGAACTGGAGACATTGAATGAAGAAGTCGGGAAATGGAAGAAGCACTGTGAAGAGCTGAAGAAGGAGCTTGTAGCAATGAAGTGTAGTCGTAGTGGACTGATTTGGATTGTCTGGTTCTTGGTGGTCATTGTGATCTGGCGTATTTTAGCTTGAAATGTATGGTTGTAACTGGCTTGAAATGTAAGGTTTGATTGAAATGTTCAATGAATCATCAAGGCAGTGTATGTAAGAATCAAGATTGAGCTCTTAAAATCACTCATGAATTCAGCTTGTTAAACACATTTGGTCACAACATATGATAGCAAGACATATTTATGTAGTGGTAGGTTCATTACATAAATAGCAAGACATATTTATGTAGTGGTAGCAAGACATTCATTTGGCAAGGTACTGAGACAAGCTTCTAACAACCTTGGCAGGGCCTTCTGAGGCAGCTCTAGCTTCTTTCTTCTTTTTGGGTGTCTTCTTCTTGTTAGGTGTCTTCTTCTTGGGTGTCTTTTTCTTCTTGACAAGTTGGCTAGATGAAGCTTCATCTTTATTTTTTTCCTGAAAGACAGACATACAAATGTTAGTATTGAAGACAAGCGAGATATGTAAAATACAAGTAATGTACGAGTACCTCTTCCTTGGAGTCGAGGTAGCTTCCTTAGTAACCTCATCTGTTACTTCAGCCAGCTTGCAAGTCTTCTCAAAGTGGCCAAAACCTTGACATCTCTTGCACCTAACCCTTCTGGCACCTGGTTCAAGTGCACCTCTTATCCTCTAAACTCTAGGTCTCCCTGCACCCCTCCTTAGCTTAGGTGGCCATACTTTGAACCCTAGGTCCTGAACATGCCATTGTGATCTGTCTGGCATGGTTGGCATTCTTCCCTGCACATCTTGCTTTGAACTTGCCCACGAGTAGTACTCGAGATACAAAATCCTTGATCTCTACTCCTCTGTTGGAACGGATCCATGCCAATGCATGGTTGCAGGGCTTCCCTGAAACCTGCCACTTCCTACAGTTGTAAGTGTAGGGTTACGCGGAGGCTACGCTAGCCGAAAACAAAAATTTTAACCGCGCAAACCAGGAACACTTGCAAGTAAGGGCCGATTGATCGTTACTGATTGGAGTAGAGTGCAGCGGAATAGCCAATCAGGGCAATCCGATCCGGAACGGTGTAGCCGATTCCGGAGCAGCGGATTCGCCAATCAGCCGGTCGAGTCGTCCGGCCGCGTTCTCACGCCTCGCTCCGTGCGCCGACCGCGGCGATTCCACCACGGCCGATCGCTCCGATTGCAGCCGATCAAGCCGATCAACGGCGTGCAATGTAGCGGCGCCTCTCACCTGCAGTATCCACACGTCCGGGGACAAAACGCCGTACACCCGTGTGCTAGCACGCGATGCAAGGCTAGGGTTTGGCTCGAAAGTGGGGAGGGTTTCCGTGGAGATTGATCTCGGCGACTTCTGTTGCACGCGATGCAATTGACGTGTCCAGCTCTCCACCCCTCCCTCCTTTATATAGAGTTGGCCGACTAGGACTAGTGGCCGATCAGGACTCTATTTTTGAACCGGATCTCATCCGTATCTCATAGAATTGGCCGCCCATACGTCGTAAGCCTATAGGACTCTATCCGATCGGATCCCTATCCGATCGAGCCGTATCCGAGTCCAACTCGAATGCCTGTTCTTATCCCCTTAAGCGTGCGACCCTGTAGGTTCAGGTATACTCGGTTTCGGCTATAGTCTAACTTAGCCGATCGTCGGCTCGAGTCCAACTCAGGTGTACTGTATGCCTCTTAGTGTTGTTGTCACTCTCTACCAATGTAATTTCGGCCATGTCATCATCACATCTTGCAACTTTCACAACTTTCAGCTTACTACTTGCTGCATTTAGCTCTTTCAACACACTGGGAAGGATTCCATCATTGAACTTGTCACCAACTGCTCTCCTTAAGAACATCTTCTCCATGAATAGCTCTCTCAAGGAATCAGCCAGCTCATGGAGGTGTAGTCCCTTCAAAGCTTTAATTTGGTCATTGAAACTTTCAGAAACATTCTTGGTCAAGTAGTGACACTTGCATGTTTCTGTGAACCCACACCTGTACCATGTCCTTGAATGGTGCTGCTCTAGATATTTGATGGCTTCAGGGCAGTAATCCCAAATTTGTTGCATGTGATATCTAAAACCATCCTCTGTGAAGCTTCTGGCAGCTGGGTACAAGTGGGTTCTGAATATAGGGCCCTTGAATTTCTTCATGAAATTACCATAAAGATGCCTCATGCACTCCCTATGTTCAGCCTTGTCAAATATAGAACCTACATCTTTTTCTAGCCCTTTACATGCATATGTTGAAATGACTAAGCCATTTGGAGCACCTATAGCTCCATGCAACTATTGCATGAACCACAACCAGTTATCATCTGTCTCTGAATCAAATATTGCAAAGGCCACATAAAACAACCAGTTGTGTCCATCAACAGAGGTGGCTGAGGCTAGCTGACCAGTGTATTTACCAGTTAATCTAGTTGCATCTACACCTATATATGGCCTACAACCATTTATATTGTAGGTTCATTAGAATCTACCGCTTTAGATGCAGATGCTCCCTGCCCTGTCTGAGTAGGTGGAACAACACTGAGTGGCTCTATGTTATAACCACTATCATCACAGAGTGCACTGTCAACAATTATAACCATTAATTCAGCATGCATTTCTGACTTATACATTTCAAACATATCAATCAATTGGGATTCCTGGACAATTCTAACATCCTCATTACAGCCCTTATCCAAGAACCATATGGTTGCAGTTTGCTCCTGACCCCATCTCACTGCTGAACTCAAGCTTTCCATCAACAGATCCAGTGAGAAACTACCATAATATCCCATTTAAGCACACAACCCTTACTATACGTTCGCCTACCATCTGAATCTATCGTCGCAAAACCTTCAACCTTTATCTCTAGCGAGAACAACGGTTTACTGACATAAGGATGAAATCAACTCAAAAACTAATGAAATACATAAATAAAACCTACCGAATCAACTTAAAACACATCAAATCGAACAAAAATTCTCTGGTTTCAACTTGCTTACCTTGTTCCAGCTACATCCATCATACAACTTGGGGGTGCCACCTGCGCTACCCCTCCATCAGTGCCACACTCATCCACGACACTATAGCCCGTGCCGCACACCGTCGCCATCGTCGTCGCCGTCCCCACAGCTCGGGTTAGGGTTTCAACGACGAAGAGAGGAATGGAGTGTGTGGTGCAGTGCTCATGACTTGACCGAAGGGCATTTAGGTTAATACGAAGGTTTAAATCAAACATGGTCAACAACGACGATTCGTGTGTACAGAGTGGCGTGGAGAGAGTTTCACCCAAGAACCAGTGGCATATTTGTGATTTGTTGAATAGTAATGGCATTTTTCCAACCAAGCCAATTTATAATGGCACGTATCTAATTAACCCTAATTTTTAATAGATGCCAAAATTAATTCTATAAAATACTTCCTCCATAAAAATTCACAAAATCCGTCCATCCATCCATCCATCACTTTCCATTCACAACAATTCACAAAAATTCCATGGACAGTAAGGCATTCTGACCTTTTGTGAAGCGGCGTCGGGAGCGGCTAGCGGAGGTGGAGGAGGAGGAGGATGCGACGGGGCCGAGCGATGGCGGCGGTCGTGAGGCCGACAGGCGGTTGGTGACAGTCGGTGAGGCCGACGGCTCCAAGTGAGGGCGACAGTCGGTGGCGCGCGATCGACGGTAGAAGAGAGTGGCAGATAGAGAGAAAGAGAGAGAGCGGCAGCTAGTGGCGGTTGGTGGCTCTCGGCGGCACGTAGGACGGCGACTAGCGGCTAGTGGCGGCGGCGCGCGGGGATGTGGCGGTGGGAGGCGGAGTTGGCGGGGATCCGGCGGCGGTCGCCGGTCGGTGGCGGTCACCGGTCGGCGGCGGTGGGAGGCTGTTGCTCCAAATTTTGGTAGCCAGCGGCGCTAGATCTGTTTTCAAGGGGACTATATATAGGCGGGGATTTTCCGTGCGGGTGGCTTAAGCGCCCGCGGGAAATCAACTTTCCGTGTAAATTTGCTTAAACCGCCCGCACGGAAAGACAATTTTCTCGTGCGGCGGTTTAAGAGGCGCACGGAAAGATGATTTTCCGTGCGGGCTCTTAGCCGCCCGCACGGGATAATCGCCGCCCTTATATTAAAACTATAAAACCATATAAAATTTCAATGCACATAAAATATCAATGCACATAAAATATTAGTGCCCATAAAATATCGATTAACATATTATATTAATTAACATATTTTATTAATTAACATATTAATTATTTCATGTAAAACTATAAAACTAAAAAAATAACAATGCACATATTAATTTTATTAATTAATGTAAATAGTATTCTATTTATTAATTATTGCTATATTTTATTATATCCCATATCCAAAAAATTCAATCGATTTCGATCCAGGCAGAATATATCAATTGATCTACTTAATTATCATATTAATTATTCCATTTATTAATTATTCCATGTGAAACAATAAAACTAAAAAATATCGGTGCAAATATTAATTTTGATTCTATATTTAATTATTCCATTTATTACTTATTCCTATATTTGATTCTATCCCACATACCCTAAAAAATTCAATCAATGTAAATTCATCATATATTAATTAATTAACACATTAATCATATTCCTCGTAACACCATAAGTTTGATACATTTGCTCGCAAAAACATATTGTACACAAAAACAAACTAACGTTTCACAATTTTTGGATTATCATCCTTCCACATTGATGAAAACTTTGATTCGTCGAGGACACTCTCAATGCGTTTGATCCGCGTAGGAACATCTGTGAATAACGAAATGGCGTCGTATTTGAAGGGTTACGCGGAAGCTACGCTAGCCGAAAACAAAAATTTTCTACCGCGCAAACCGGGAACATTTGCAAGTAAGGGCCGATAGATCGTTACCGATTGGAGTAGAGTGCGGCGGAATAGCCAATCGGGGCAATCCGATGCGGAACGGTGTGCCGATTCCGGAGACAAGTAGATCAACGGCGCGCAACGTAGCGGCGCCTCTACGGTATCCACACGTCCGGGACGAACGCCCTACACCGTGTGCTAGCACGCGATGCAAGGCTAGGGTTTGGCTCGAAAGTAGGGAGGGTTTCCGTGGAGATTGATCTCGGCGACTTCGTTGCACGCGATGCAATTGATATATTGCAGCTCTCCACCCCTCCCTCCTTTATATAGAGTTGGCCGATGGGATTAGTAGCCGCTCGGGACTCTATTTTGAATTGGATCTCATCCGTATCTCATATAGAGTTTGGCCGCTCACACGTCGTAAGCCCATAGGACTCTATTTTGAATTGGATATCATCCGTATCTCATATAGAGTTTGGCCGCTCACACGTCGTAAGCCCATAGGACTCTATTTTGAATTGGATCTCATCCGTATCTCATATAGAGTTGGCCGCCCACACGTCGTAAGCCCATAGGACTCTATCCGATCGGATCCCTATCCGATCGAGCCGTATCCGAGTCCAACTCGAATGCCGTTCTTATCCCCTTAAGCGTCGACCTGTAGGTTCGGGTATACTCGGTTTCGGCTATAGTCTAACTTAGCCGATCGTCGGCTCGAGTCCAACTCAGCCGACACAGTCACCGGCGGCGCCTAGCGCACATATTGACACCATAGTATACAAGAATATAATATCGGCTCGAACACTGTAATGTGTACACAAATCCCTTTGCCTCACGATACCGTTAAGCTATAGGCAAGATGTGTGCCATCCCTTCAATAGCTTAACCATTCACTCGAACCGTATTGGATTATCGTCGTTGATTGACTCCTCAATCAACTTAGCATGGCCATGCATTTCCATAATCCATTACCTCGAGGGGCCCAGAGATATCTCTCCAAAGGAGGGGCAAATTCCATCTTGATCACTCACATCCCACTCCATGTTTCATAGCAAACCCGAAAACTACCTTTATAACTACCCGATTACGGAATAGCGTTTTGTAGTCCCAAAGTAGGCTACTACACATGTTGGAATCCATGGTGATCTCGGGTTTAAGGACTTTGTACCAACACTACCCGAGACCAACTAATGGCACATTAATTCTGTAGTGTCTCATGGTGGGTCTATCCAACAATGTGTTCTCCAACACATATGTCCATGTTTATTGATTTGGTATCTCCATACCCATGATCTATGAGACATGATCATCAATCAATAAACATGCCGATCTTAGAATCATATTTGTTCCAACAATATGACATATGATCGAGGATCGTTTAGAAATAGATTCATACATATAGAGTCTCATAAATAAGTCACATACTTATTGATCAATACAAGATGTCTATTTCATGGAACCGAATAACACTTTATTCATTTATACATAAACAGTGACGTGATATCCAACATCTCCATGTTGCCTCTAGGGCATATCACTAACAATCTCCCACTTGCACTAGAGTCAATCATGTAAGTATCTAATACCCATTGCTCTTGTGTGCGCCTCATGCTTCGGTGAGGGAGAGGTTTTGTCGGCGGATCGGCTATGTTGAGATCCGTGTGCACTTTGCATATCTTGACATCACCTCGTCCACTATCTCGCGGATGAGATGATATCGCCGAAGTATGTGTTTGGACTTCGATGTGACCTCGGCTCCTTGGCTTGCGCAATGGCTCCACTATTATCACAATAGAGAAACATTGGACCGGTCGTACTAGTCATCACACCAAGCTCGAAACGAATTTCTTGATCCAAACAGCCTCCTTTGCAGCTTCCAGAAAGCAATGTACTCGGCCTCCGTTGTAGAATCAGCAACGGTATATCTGCTTGGAACTCTTCCACTGGCGTGCCTCCGTTCAGCGAACGGGAACCCAGATTGCGATCTATAATCATCCTTGTCTGTTTGGAAGCTAGCATCGGTGTAACCACTTACAACGAGCTCTTCTTCACCTCCATAGACTAGGAACATATCCTTAGTTCTTCTCAAGTACTTAAGGATATTCTTTACGGCAGATCCAGTGACCTTCACTGGATCGGACTGTATCGCTCGTAGCACTCAAAGCGTACGAGACATCGGGCGTGTACAAAGCATGGCATACATGATGGATCCAATTGCCGAAGCATATGGAACCATACCCATCTTATTCCGCTCATCATGTGTCCGAGGACACCGATTCTTGCTAAGATTAATGCCATGTGACATGGGCAAGAAACCTTTCTTGGAATCATGCATGTTGAACCTTTTCAACACCTTGTCAATGTATGTACTTTGGCTTAATCCAATTAGCCTCTTGGATCTATCTCTATAGATCCGAATGCTAATATGTATGCTGCCTCCCCTAAGTCTTTCATGGAAAAACTATTTTTCAATGAAGACTTGACGGATTCTAGCATAGGGATATCATCTCCAATCGTAATATGTCATCCACATATAAGATTAGAGATACAATTGCGCTCCCACGACCTTTTTGTAAACACAGGCCTCTTCTTCATTTTTGATGAAACCAAACCCTTTGATTACTTCATCAAAGCGAATATTCCAACTCCGAGATGCTTGCTTCAATCCATAAATGGATTTCGTAGCTTGCATATCTTTCCAGCGATTCGGATCGACAAAACCCCGAGGTTGTATCATGTATACATCCTCGCTTAGGTTTCCATTCAGGAAAGCCGTTTTGACATCCATCGCCATATCTCATAATCAAAATATGCAGCAATCGCTAGGATAATCCGAATAGATTTAAGCATTGCAACGGGCGAGAAGGTTTCATCATAATCAACTCCTTGAATCTGTTTAAAACCTTTCGCCACCAATCGCGCCTTATAGATGTGAACATTTCCATCCATATCGGCCTTTTCTTAAAAACCCATTTACACTCAATGGTTTTGACACCATCAGGTGGATCAACCAAGTTCCAAACTTGATTGTCGTACATGGATTCTATTTCGGATTTCATGGCTCCAAGCCACTTGTTGGAATCGGGTCCCACCATCGCTTCCTCATAGGTCTTAGGTTCATCGTTGTCCAACAACAATATATCACGTTGTTCCGCTTTGTGCACTGTCGGGTGCACGACGTGATCTTTCGACCTCCGTGGGGCTGGTGTATCTACAAGCGGTGGCGCAACACTTTGCTCCTCTGTTGTGGTTCGTGGTCGCTGAAACATTTTCGGTGTTTCTTGAACTTCTTCAAGATGCACACCTGCTCCCACTAACCCTTCTTGAAAGAAACTCTTTCTCCAAGAAGACACCGTGTCGGGCGACAAACACTTTGCCTTGTTCCCGATTATAAAAGTAATATCCCTTGGTTTCCTTAGGATATCCCACAAAGAAGCACTTGTCGATTTGGGTGTGAGCTTGTCGATCGTAAACGTTTTACATAAGCCTCACATCCCCAAATTTTGAGAAAAGACAAACTAGGGGTTGCCCTGTCCATATCTCATATGGTGTCTTTTCAATGACTTAGATGGAACTCTATTTAGTGTGAGCGCATTTGTTTCAAGAGCAAATCCCGAAGGATAACGGAAGATCACTTTGGCTCATCATCGGCGAACCATGTCCAACAAGGTGCGATTTCTCCGTTCGGACACCCCATTCCATTGTGGAGTTCTGGCGGAGTCAGCGTGGAACAATTCCACAATCTTTCGATGATTACCAAACTCTTGGCTCAAGTATTCTCCTCCACGATCGATCGTAGAAACTTGATTGTTTTCCCTAAATGATTACGTACTTCATTCTGGAATTCTTTGAACTTTTCAAAGGATTCGGACTTATGCCTCATTAAGTAGATATAACCATATCTACTAAAGTCATCGTAAAGGTAATGAAGTACTGCGATAACCACCTCGGCCGTTGAGCTCATTGGTCCACATACATCGGTATGTACGAGTGCCAATAAGTCACTTGCTCTCTCACTATGTCCCGTGAAAGGTGCCTTTGTCATCTTACCAAGTAAACAAGACTCACATGTCTCAAATGATTCAAAATCAAAAGAGTGAAGCAATCCATCCTTATGGAGCTTCTCCATGCGTTTCTTATTTATATGGCCTAAGCGACAATGCCGGATAAATGTGGGGTTTATATCATTAGAGAGTTGCCTTTCGTATTAATGTTATAGATGGGAGACGCTTCAAGATTCAAAACGTATAATCCATTCACCAATGGAGCATGAAAATAGAACATATCTCTAAGATATATTGAACAACCATTGTTCATTGATCTAAAATCATATCCTTCCGCTTGCAAACATGAAGCGGAAATAACGTTTTGACATAGTGTTGGAACACAATAACAATTATTCAATTCCAAAACTAATCCCGAAGGTAGATGAAGTGGTGCTGTGCCGACAAGCAAGCGTAGCAACGCTTGCTCCATTGCCGACGCGCGAGTTCACCTCGCCCCTTCTCAATCCTCTACTTCTTCTCATTCCTCGCAACGATTTGCAAATATGAGCTACGATCCGGTATCAAATACCCAAGAGTCGTAGGTGAAGTAGCAAGATTAATGTCTATAACATTAATACAGAAGCGAAGTCGTACTTTGCTTCTTTTTGAGATCCTCCATGTACTTCTTGCAGTTCCTTTTCCAAGTGGCCTGTCTCCTTGCAATAGAAGCAAACGGCATCTGATGCCGCCGACCCCTTCTTGCCCTTCTTTGCATTAGAGGCACTCGCGATCTCATCGGGAGTTAACTTCCTCTTGGTGCAAAGTTTCTTGACAGGTGGTTTGCGCTTAGCCTTCTGCATCATCATCACATGATGACCGTTTTTCTGGATACTCTCCTCATTGTCTTTAGCATCCCATGCAATTCAGCCAAGGTCCTATCCATATTGTTCATGTGATAATTTAATATGAATGGCTCGAAGCTCGGAGGGAGCGGCGGAGAATCACATCGGTAGCCAACTCTTGGCTAAGGGAAAACCCAGTTTTCTAGACTCTCAATGTAGCCAATCATCTTTATCACATGCGGACTGACGGGATTCCCCTCAACAAGCCTGCACGCAAACAAGGACTTTGAGGTGTTGAACCTCTCGGCCCGAGCTTGGTTCTCAAACATGCCACGAGTCCCTCAATAATAATGTGAGCATCACTTGCTCTCATATTGCTTTCGAAGCTCGGGGACATTGTAGCAAGCATGAGACAACTTATATCTAGGGCATCATTAGTGTGCTTATATCTAGGGTCCTCCGTGCGGTTGCGGTGGCATTATTTGGCAAATCCTCGGGATAGGGTACTTCAAGAACGTACTCTTTACGCTCTTGCTTGAGAACAATTCTCAAGTTGCGATACCAATCCATAAAGTTTGTTCCATTTAATTTTTCCTTTTCGAGAATAGATCGCAAATTAAAGGTACTGGGTGTAGTATTAACCGCCATTTATTCTACAAAGAAAAAGCAAAGTTTAGCACAATGTTTATGCTATGTCTTTTGTTAAACAATTTAACATAAGACTCCCATTATGTATTTTCCACCTTCCCTCTAGGTTACGTATTGGGTCAAGATCCACATGTTAATTAATTTTCTAGTGAGCTTTGGCATCACTGCTAGAAAATTAGTAACATCGGTAAGCAACACCTTGCTAATCACATCTCTATGTGACTCTTGTTGTTGGTGTGGCATCTCCATGCCCCGGCCCCAACCTATGCCCCAAGGCCCAAAACTGTTTTGATAGCCTTGTTAAGTAAACCAAATGCTCCTGCTGTATATGTCCGACATATACCCCCTCGTGTTATGATAGAGAATGGCACTCGCTTTGGGACTCACTATTGACGAGCATAACGGTGACGGGTGCAACATTTGGAAGGGCATCATTACTACTTAATTTTGCGAGGATGCTATCCTATCAAACAAACATATCACATATGAAAGCAAGAAGAATAGCATATAGTGAAATAGTATGGCCCCCTTCACATGGTGATCTCCATCTCCATGTCGGCGGCGAGGATCTCCATCTTCGGCACCATCTTCCAAGTGTCGAATGCTTGATATCTTCAATCTAAGCTACTACTATAGAAGCTCTAATTGAAGATTACATCGACTCGCAGGTCGTGAAAGAATATTACAAGCATTGCACGTATGAAAGAATATTACGGGATTGCACATATGAAAGAATATTACATGCATCACATGCATCTCATACATACAATAGGGCCATACCATCTCAAAGCATTCTCTGCAAAAACAAGTTAGACGTAGAAACGTTTTCTACTTATCGCGAGCTATGGCACCGATACGACCTATAAGGGGGTACGCACACGGCGGTCCCGCTAGCTAGGTTAGCGGGCGGGGGTCGAGGGAGATGGTTTGCGTAATTCATAGATCCAATCTATGAATTCGCTTACGAAACCATGTCGACATAATCATATTATGTCGTCCCGATACACTATCAAGGGAGATGGTTTGCGTAGGCACGAGGCAGCAAACAAGATCGGACTACGAGATAGCTTCGGCATAATCACATTATACCGTTCCGATACACTATCAAGGAACGCTATCTCGAACCCAACTCAAACCGAGTCATATGGAAATTGCTTCGACGTAATCACATTACGCCGTTCCGATACACTATCAAGGAACGCAATTACCATTAACTCTCCTCAACAGATCCCGTAAAACCGATTGATCTAATCAACCCGTGCGCAAAACTTGTTCCAGATCCAATCTAAAACCCGAACTAAGCAAGATTAGCTCGATACCACTGAAGGGTTACGCGGAAGCTACGCTAGCCGAAAACAAAAATTTTCTACCACGCAAACCAGGAACATTTGCAAGTAAGGGCCGATAGATCGTTACCGATTGGAGTAGAGTGCAGTGAATAGCCAATCGGGGCAATCCGATCTGGAGCAGGTGTAGCCGATTCCCGGAGACAACGCCGATCAACGGCGCGCAACGTAGCAGCGCCTCTACCGGTATCCACACGTCCGGGGACAGAACGCCCTACACCCGTGTGCTAGCACGCGATGCAAGGCTAGGGTTTGGCTCGAAAGTAGGGAGGGTTTCCGTGGAGATTGATCTCGGCGACTTCGTTGCACGCGATGCAATTGATATATTGCAGCTCTCCACCCCTCCCTCCTTTATATAGAGTTGGCCGACTGGGATTAGTAGCCGCTCGGGACTCTATTTTGAATTGGATCTCATCAGTATCTCATATAGAGTTTGGCCGCTCACACGTCGTAAGCCCATAGGACTCTATTTTGAATTGGATATCATCCGTATCTCATATAGAGTTTGGCCGCTCACACGTCGTAAGCCCATAGGACTCTATTTTGAATTGGATCTCATCCGTATCTCATATAGAGTTGGCCGCCCACACGTCGTAAGCCCATAGGACTCTATCCGATCGGATCCCTATCCGATCGAGCCGTATCCGAGTCCAACTCGAATGCCTGTTCTTATCCCCTTAAGCGTGCGACCACGTAGGTTCAGGTATACTCGGTTTCGGCTATAGTCTAACTTAGCCGATCGTCGGCTCGAGTCCAACTCAGCCGACCTGTCAACGGCGGCGCCTAGCAGCACATATTGACACCATAGTATACAAGAATATAATATCGGCTCGAACCTGTAATGTGTACACAAATCCCTTTGCCTCACGATACCGGTTAAGCTATAGGCAAGATGTGTGCCATCCCTTCAATAGCTTAACCATTCACTCGAACCGTATTGGATTATACGTCGTTGATTGACTCCTCAATCAACTTAGCATGGCCATGCATTTCCATAATCCATTACCTCGAGGGCCCGGAGATATCTCTCCAAAGGAGGGCAAATTCCATCTTGATCACTCACATCCCACTCCATGTTTCATAGCAAACCCGAAAACTACCTTTATAACTACCCGATTACGGAATAGCGTTTTGTAGTCCCAAAGTAGGCTACTACACATGTTGGAATCCATGGTGATCTCGGGTTTAAGGACTTTGTACCAACACTACACGAGACCAACTAATGGCACATTAATTCTGTAGTGTCTCATGGTGGGTCTATCCAACAATGTGTTCTCCAACACATATGTCCATGTTTATTGATTTGGTATCTCCATACCCATGATCTATGAGACATGATCATCAATCAATAAACATGTCGATCTTAGAATCATATTTGTTCCAACAATATGACATATGATCAGGGATCGTTTAGAAATAGATTCATACATATAGAGTCTCATAAATAAGTCACGTACTTATTGATCAATACAAGATGTCTATTTCATGGAACTGAATAACACTTTATTCATTTATACATAAACAGTGACGTGATATCCAACATCTCCATGTTGCCTCTAGGGCATATCACTAACAATATTGATTATAATCAGACGCGTCTTCAATGTTGTCAATACCAATGATGTGTTGCTTGCCCGATACAATAATGTTCATCTTTTCATCGGAAGGGTCCTTCACATAAAAAACTTGTGCAACATGCTCGGCAAGGACCCATGGACCATCCTTGTGTCCAATTTTACTCCGTTTACATACGTAAATCCAAATTTATCTACCATGCCATC